>VDFB02067068.1:0-46915 GCA_007258455.2 Sequoia sempervirens
TGATAGAAGGAAAGGTGTGGTGTTGATGCAAAGGAAAATCCTAGGAGAAGGATTAGTGTGTAATTGTTCCAACATTTCCAATGCTAGGGTTCCACTCACCGGCTTAGAAATGTTCGGATTGTGGTATGGACAGAGGAATTTGCCTCACCCTTTTTCAAATGGGTGGATGTATGACATGGGGAAGCTAGTTGTACCAAATGTATTCCCTAATGTGGACTTACTTAGGGAAATGGCTACAAGATATGACCCCATCACATGGGTAATTAGGGATAATGATGGAGAGGTGCTATTAGAAATTAACAGAGATGATATCCAACAAATTTTTGATTTGAGTGAGCCAAGTGAAGACTTGGTTCCTATCGATCTTGAGGAAATGAAACAGGAGTATGCAAAGCTGAAATCTCTTTTTAGGGCTAAGTTGCTTCCACCTCATCTGGTTAGGGCAGAAGGTTCACAATTTCATATCAACCTTAGTGATTAGGAACCTTTCAGATTGAATTGTTTTGCAAAACCTTTCCTGCCCACTTTCTATTCATTATGTTAGATTTTGGGTTTTAGTCCTGGTGTGGTAATGCCTATTGCGTACATGTTCATGGGGGTGCAAATACAACACCCTAATTTCTCTGTGACATATGACTTTGCTTCTTTCTTGTCTGATAGGATACATGAAGGGCTGTTCAAGCTACAAAAAATAATACTGGTACTCAATTCTTTTGGTATTCTATGCTAATGCATATGTTTCTATTTAAGAATGCTGATTTCTTTTATGAGAAGATGAACTTAAGGCAATCCGTTGATGGAGAAAGATTGCCAGTACAGATATGGGCTACGAATTTATCTTGTAATAAAGAAAGCACCAGTTATGTGCAATTTGATAATTATTTTGCTTCCAGATTAAGGGCTAGATTGATGGTGAATGTACCTAGGATCCTTGAGGAAGTACATGATTTCCTCAGCCCAAAGGGGAGGAAGCCATAATTGAGGGTTTTACATAACTGGGGTGACATTATCTAATACCCGATCAACACTGTCTTGAGAGTATATGGATTTCAGGGAGCCCCTCACATACTACCATACAATGTACCACCAAGAATAGGGTTTGCAAAAGTTATGTGGCAGATGGGTTGTATTCATGAAGACAACCTTACTAGAAGGGGAAAGGGAACATTCTTCCCTGATTATACAGTGGTGTCTGACTTTACATTTGCAAAGGGAGGTTGGACACATTTTGATAAATTCTTCGCTGACTACCATTTGAGATTTGGTCCAAGATGACAACATGATCCTAAAGGTTTCTTTACTCTTTTTAGAAAAAGAATAAAAGGTGGAAAATTCACACATGAGTTCAACTTCCCTGAGGACCTGATCAGAAATGAATTTGATCTAAATAAGCAGGAGTTGAACAAGGAAAAATGGATAGCTTATAGTAAGCTACTAGATTTTGTGCATGAAATAGATCCGAAGTATGATCCACTGTTAGAATTCAGTCCATACCATAAGAAAATTGATTTTCTAATGAATAACTTCAAGGAGATTATGGACACCTTGAGAACCAAAAAGATAAATTTAAGGCTAAGTTGGGGTATGCAAGAACAAAGTGCTAGGCCAATTGAAACAGGGCCAATATGCCAACCTACAGAAAAGCGGCCCATCTATAGAAGAAAAAGGGATAGTAGTAGTGATGAGAAAGAAGTAGACAGGAAGGGGAGAAAATAATGAAGGCACCTCCGCAACCAGGTCCAAAGTTCAAGGTACCTGGGGCAGTCAAGATTATTGATTTGAAATCTTCACCAGAAGATAGTCCCCCATCACCATCATCTGAGCCAAGCCCTAAGAGGCAAAGAATTGATCATCCACATGAGGATCTGACAGATGAAATTATTGTTACTGATCAGGACATGCAGGCTGGTATGCCGTCCCGTCCTAGGTCAGTTGAATTGGTTTTATCCGATTTGGATATGAAAGGTAAAAGTGTTCAAGATGCAAGAATGGAAGCATGCAAGGAGTTCTTAGATGACAATGCATTTGTAAGGACTCCTGTATTCTTGCAATTGGCATGGAGAATGAAATTTGAAGAGTATCAAAATAAATGCAGGGAGAGAAGAGAACTAAGACCTGACAGGTCAGACCAGGAGAATGATGAAGAAGTAAAAGCTGAACTAATGGAAGAGTTCAAGAACATCACTCCTGAGGAAGAAAGACAACTGGTGAGTCAGGCCGGTGAATTGATTTTTCCTGAGTGGGACATTGCATATGCAATAGCTTTTAATGCTATTATGAATTCCAAGAATCCTTTTCAAGATTCTGAAGAAGAAGTTAAGGCAACATTGCAAAACTCTGCCTTTAGTGAAGAATATGAGACCTTGGCAATTTGGGCAATGGCTCCACATGGGAGAAAACCATATATTGTTGATATTAAGCCAAATTTCAAAGGAGGATTAATAATAAAGAGAGCTTCAGAGACTTCAACCATCGAGGCCACTAATTTAACTGCGAATGTGGCCAAATTGGCCCAAAAAACTGCTAAAAGGGAGGAGGCTAAAAGGAAGAGCCTAATGGAGAAGTATAACATTTTGATTGAAGAATATAGTAAAATGCAACAGAGGAATGTTGAGTTGCAAATTGAAGTGGAAAGGTTCAGGTACAGATAGATTGGGGAAACATCCAATGCTCCAGGAGCCAGTGTAGTACCCCCCACAGTAGGGTGAATGCCTCCTGCTTCTCCAAAGGTTTCCACACCAGGGTCTCCCATTCAAAATCCTACTCTCACCCCTCTTCTAGAACAAATTGAGGAAGAAACAGAGTGCTATGTTGATCCAACAAAGAAGCAACTCATACAGAAAATTGATGAATTACAGACATCAGCAAAGGTAAGAGAGGAGGGATTTCTTTTAAAAGAGAAGGAAATTGTTACTACTATTTTGGAAAAATTAAATGAAAGGGTAGATAGTAAATTACTATCTATACATTCTTTGTATTCTTTTTTGTTGGAAGCAATAAAGAATATTGATAGCGATCAAGAAGTAGTGGTACAAATAATTGAAAATTAGATCCCTAGGGCCAATGATTTGGATATCATGAATAAAGCCTCAAGGTTTGATATAAATAATAGTCCCCAATCATTGAAGCCTACTCATATGTTAGTAAAATCATTGCAAGGTTTTCAAACCCTACCAGATGATTTGAGTAGAAAGATTAAGGAGTTGGTGAATAATTTCAATGATTGGGGTAACACATTGTTACCTGGTATAATTGATGAGCATGGGAAAAGCAGAACACTCCAACAATGGCAGGATCAAGCAAGTAAGGTCATCAATAATTAGATTAAAGTAATTTGTGATGACTCAGATTATGATTTGTTAGTAAGTTTTATGGATAAGATTATTAGTACCAGCTCATTTTTAGAATCTTTTGAAAGGGACGCAAACCAGGTAGCGGTAAAATATATGCCTTATAGTACAAAGGTAAAAGAGGTAATTAATTTTGGCTTGCCGACTAATGAAGAATACCAGAAATGGGTAGCTAAGTATTTGAATGATGAAGAGTAAAAGGAGTGGACTATTGACAGGTGGAAAATCTGATGTTGCAGTTACAATGGCTCCAATTTTGTGTGGATGGCATTCTTGGCATGGGTTTCTTGTGATTTTCTGTTATTGCATCAACCGTCCTCAGTCGACATGATGAACAAGAATATGCTCCAAGATGATTGCAGTTGTAACGATTTTTGGAATATCATCAGGTGCTTCAAGTTGTTGGTGACATGTGTACTTTCTAGCCCGAGGCTTGTTTGCTCCTTCATTTTCTATAAGAAGGATTTCAAGGCCAGAAGTAATGGTTAGCAAGTTAGATAATTTTGATCGAGTCTAGGCGAAGTTGCAGAGTAGATTGTAAAGTCTAATAGTTTTAGAGAAAAATGCAATTTAGGTTTTGAGTCATTCTATAATAGGTTTTGAGTTCATGGGAATTTAATGTTGCATAACAGTATTAGCATTTGAATTGAAATGATAAATTCGAGCTCATGTCTCTCCATTGTATGTGCATATCTGAACTTTGAATAAAATAACTAAGGGTTGTTTCATTCATCTAACTATTGTGGTGTGTATGATTCTATTTTAGCTTTAATTTAAGGAATTAATTAAAATGCTTGAATGGGATTATAGGCATATATGTTCCATATAAGGATTTGATAAGTAGTATTGGGTTAGAATATATACTATGAAATTGTAATGCAGTATTGTCAGGGACCTTATATGTCATGTATTACATCTGTTATATTTAAATACTTATATATTTGACTCCTACAATGGATATATGGCACTGATCTAAGTTGCATTCATTCGTTTAATTCAGTATTAGTTTATCTTTGCCTGGAGCTTGCTATTGCAAATCCTATGCTCCATATAGTTGATGTTGTCGAAGAATAGCCAATTCTATTCATATTATCCTACTGTGTTGAGCTATTAAGTGGGATTATCTGTTATTATTAATGTTGTTTATGAAAACGGTGCAAAGGTTGTAAGCACATTAAGGGATTTCCCTCCCGGGTCTTGCAGAGCCCGAAGTGTAGGAGGCTTTTTGAAGTCCTCATCAGTTGGTCCAGGTCCTTTGAGCTGCCTTTGATTGGAATTGGAAATTCCATAGGTAGATTAGAAGACCAACCTGGTTATAGAATAAAAAGGAACCAACAAAATGGCGACTCCGCTGGGGAGCTAATTTCGAAAAAGTTTCTTGTGAGTGTGTCAGTTGTCCATTTTGCATAGAGTTTTCATAGTATTTATGTGATTTGAAGGTTGATCCTATGATTATGTATTAGGTTTGTCCACTTCTTCTATTCTCACAAGCGTCAAGAGTTATGTTGTAAAGCACTTTTGTGTGTTGTCAGTACAAGGTTCCGAAGGTTTTTATATTCTACCACTTGTCTTTAGGTATTTGGTATTTCCAAGAAAATTGGGTGGTGACTCTGAAGTCTCTGCACCAGTGTGTGTTTTGTTTTGAAAAGTTTATTATACCTAGAAAGAACTTTTGGACAATTACGAAGAATGAAGAACACCAGGTCATTCATGAAGAATCATCCGAAATAGAAATTAAAAGGTGAACTTCCCAAAGCAAAGAAGAAGGAATGGATAAAGAAAAAACCAGAATCTAGTAATGTTGCTCCCGTGTCCAGGACCCTGTACACCAAGGTACAAATAAGATTTTACATCCTATCCCTGAAAATCTTGAAGAGGTGTCTTGAAATTCAGAGTCAGATAGTTGTGGATTTTTTGATTCATTATTTAATACACCGATTCAAGACGATGTGACATGTCAGAATAAGGGGCTTGTTAGTATCAAATATGCTGAAAAGAGAAGAGGTAGGAGTAGAAGTCGAAGCCATCACAGAGAATGCACCAGTGATATGCCTCCTCTTGCTGAAAGTGATGTAAATCCTTTGTTTTCTGAACATGTAGGGGTCAATTTAATAGATCTAGATGATACATCAAGTTCTGATGTGACTTTTCCTGACCCTAATGATATTTTTGGAGACATAAATTCTTTGAGACCGGAAATCCAAGCACAAGCTAAGCTTATTGTGAATAGAGAAAAAGAGAGGGAAGAAACATTGAGGAATGTTGTGATTGAAAGGGATAGGTTAATGAGATAGTTGGCAACAATGAAGCTCCTGAACTGAGATGAACCTGAACCAAATATTGAGGGCCCAGTTCTATAGCAAATTGCTAATAAGGAGGTAAAGCATGTGCCTAAAGAAACCCCATTAACCCACATTGATGCCCAACTCAAACCTGCAGACCCAAAGCCCTCAACTCATGATAGCTCTCAACCAAGTAATACAAATCCTAAGCCTACATTGAATAAAGGAAAGCAAAAGGTTGAGGGGATTAAAATAAATGAGAAGGTGACTCCCTATTCTACTAAACAAGATTGCAAGCCGCATGTGTCATTTCAAACATAATTTGCTTTAGAAAAGGCTAAGGAGAGTGAAGCTTTGGCAGAAGAGTTGGAAAGAACATAGATTAAGGCTACAAATGCATAAATGAAGAGGAAAATAAGTTTCCTCAAGATGACAACTATTGATGAGGTTATACAAGCTGCAACCTCATCAAATCACCAAGATTCCTTAAAGGGTGGTTCTAAAGTTAATTCAGATCCCATCATAAATAGTTCTGACTCGAAGATTCATGCAACTGAGTTGCAAATCCAAAGCAGGACGGTTCTAGGGTACAAGATTTAGGGCCTGGTGTGGATTCTCAGAGAAATGAGGGATTATTACAAAGACGACCTATACACTTGGAAAGGTATAGGCCATTATTCTTTGATGGTATACCTGGTTATCCAAACCCTATCCCTGCTGACTTGAGAGAAAAGATGAATAAGTTTGCTAGTAATAATGTTGTAACAACAGAGGAACACTTGAAAGCTTTCATGGACCTGTTAAATGATTATGAGGTAGAACATGAAGATGTTGTAATGAAATTTTTTGTACAATCCCTAGTAGAAGATGCAAGGGATTGGTATAGAGGTCTACCTAATGCTAGTATTGGGTCATGGGATGAGTTTGAGAAGTGCTTTAAAGAACAATATGGTGATAAGACTAATGCTAGTTTCATGTTGAATGAGTTTAATAACATCAAGAAGTCATTGAATGAGCCTGTGACAAAATTTAATTTAAGATTTCAAAAAGCAATGTATAAGTTATTCCAGGTTTTGAGGCTTGATGAAAATGTTTGCTTAACTACATACTTCAATGCTTTTGATGCTAAAATGGCATATCTCCTTAGAGACAAAGACCCTCAGACTATGAGGGATGCATTTAGAATGGCTATAAATATTGAAAGCAACAGAAGAGCTTCTGGGAAGTATGGTAGGAGAGAAGAACCTGCACTTTTGAAAAATCCTACGAATAAAACTGAGAAAGTTCCCGCTGCAAAGCCTAAGGATGATGAAAAGTGGGAAAAGGTTTACAATACTCTGAAAGACATAAAGAAAACTGTGGCTAAGCAAGAAAAGGGTGTAGGAAATGAAAGGCAGCCCTATAATAAAAATTATAGGATGCCTAGATTGCAAAATTATCCTTACAATACAAATTGGAAAGATGGAAAGCCAATCTTGCCTAACCAGAAGCCTAAAAATGATTAGCATACGCTAGACCCCTTGTAGAAACATTCAATGAATATGGTAGTAGACAGACCATGGTGTGATATGTGTCAACATCCTCATGATCAAAATTACTGTGGGGTCGCCTAATTGATTGTTGTTGAGGAAATTGAAGAGGACGCTCATGAGCAAGATGATGGAAATGTTTGTATGGCTAGATCCTACATTGATGAAGCAGAATGTTCCTCTGATGATGAAATACAAGAAGTTGATCTGGATAATCAGAGACAGAGAATGAGATGTATCATCAATAGGTATTTTCTGACGAAGAAGGTGATTTTGATCATAATGCTTGCAATATGGAGCAGACTAAAGATTCAGTGTCCTTAAGGAGACCGTCAGAAGAGGAAATTGCAAGGTTGACTGAAGAAATGGCTGCCCAAGTGAGAGGTTCACTTCAATTGAGAAATAGAACTGTTGGTGGTGAGCAGGGTAAACCTGCTGGCTTGTTTATCAAAGAACAAAAGGATAAAAAAAAAGGTGTTAAGGTTGACAACAAAAGGGATGCTTTAAAAGTCAAAGAAGTTAAGGGTGATAAGGTCTGGGAAAAAAGGAATGAGACCCCAAAGCTTCAAGAAGGTGTAATTGCACCATTAGTGAAGACAATGGTGATTACAAAGGTAGCCAAACCTGCTGCAAAGGATAACAAGCAAAAGAAGCTAGAAGGGTGTAATCAGCCAGAGAGAAAGGAAAATGATGAAGGTATGATGTTTAATTTGCCTAAGTATACACCTGTGGATATGTTTCATGTTCTTTCTCAGGTTAAAGTAACTGTACCTTTACTAGAAATGATGAGAATAGATGAACACAAAGAAAAGACAATAGCCTTGATCATAGATGTTGTTGGTAATAAGGCTAAACATGGAAGTGGTAAAGAAGTGAAAGATAGAGAGAAAGAAAAGGAAGTTGAGGGAATTGTGTCACAAATTCCCCTTGTATATTTAGGAAATTCTATTAACATGTGCCTCAAAAACATAAACCCCTTTTTCTTGAGTGTGGATATAAACGAGAAAACTCTAAAGAACTGTATGATAGATTCAGGGGCCTCAAATAATGTTATGCCAATCAAAATAATGGAGGTAATGTGCTTGACAGTAGATACTACTCACGGTAAATGTTATGCTATGGATTCAAGAGAAGTTCCAGTTATTGGAACCATCAGAGCATTGCCTTATAAGTTGACTCAGTACCTTGACAAGGATTTAGTTATGACTGTCTTAGTTGCAGACATCCCACCTCACTTTGGGATGCTTTTGTCAAGGAAATGGAGTGCATCAATGGGGGGTAATATGCAATGTGATTTGTCATTTGCTACTTTCTCTATTGATGGTAAGGATGTTAAAATTGAAAGAGAGTCAACAGTACCTCATATGATTGAACATGGTCCGATTGAGAATATGACATGTTTTATTGACAGTGGTATAGATGAATTTAGGGTTGAGGAATTCCCTAGCAGTTGTGATAACCCTATTGCATTAATTGATATTGAAATAAAACAATTGTCAAAATATGATGATTTGTGAACTATGTATTTTGATGGTGCAAGTTCAAAAGAAGGGTCTGGTGCAAGTGTCTTGTTGCGGTCACCAAGTGGAAAGACATTCAGGTTCTCTTTCACTCTATTATTTGAATGCACAAATAATGTGGCAGAGTATGAAGCCCTGTTATTAGGGTTGAGATTGGCTGAAAAACATGGTATCAATAAGCTCAAGGCAATTGGGGATTCTGAGCTTGTGGTCTCTCAAATTAGATCCAAATATGTATCAAAGAACAAGAGGTTAAAATAGTATAGGAATGTTGTTTGGGATGAACTGGAGAGCTTTGACACATTTGGTATAGGGTGGAAGGAGAGAGGTCAAAACAAAGTGGCAGACTTATTAGCCAACATTGCATTGAAACTAGATGATATGACTTATGCTAGAATTTCAAAGGTTGAGGTGCAAACTAGGCCATATGTCCCTAATAATATAAAAAATTGGCAATTTTTTGATAATGATGTTGATATATTAAATTTTTTGAATTGTGTGGGAGAGTATGAAAATCAGGAAATTGACTTGGAGCTTTTGTTGAAAATATTGATGGTAAGGATACTATATTCGGAAATGAAGTCATTCAGTTAAAGACAAACACAATTCCCAAGGGTTTAGTTGTATTAGAAAGAGTGTTTGACAATCAAGACAAGATAAAGGCTAATCATACTGTTTCCCATCCTGACGACTTGGAGGAGATAAATCTTGGAACATAAGCATCCCCAAAGAAGGTGTATATTGGAAATAAAATGTCACCAAAGGTGAGGAGGATGTTAATTGACTTATTAAGGAAGTTTAGGCATGTTTTTGCATGGTCTTATGATGATCTTAAGGCATATAGGGAGGACCTTTTTCAACATGAGATTCCTTTGCATGATGATGCTAAGCCATTCAGACAAAAGCAAAGGCCTATTAATCCCACTTTGGCCCCCAAAATGCAAGAAGAATTAACGAAACTGAGGGATGCAGGGATCATCAAGCCAATCAGACATTCATCTTGGGTGTCAAACTTGGTACCAGTGAGAAAGAAAAATGGAGACATCAGGTTATGTGTAGATTTCAAAAATTTGAATGTGTCTTCATTAAAAGACAATTATCCATTACCTAATATGGAAGCTATGTTGCAACGAATGACAGGCTATGAGTTAATGTCTATGATGGATGGTTTTTCTGGATATAATCAACACATGGTCAAAGAGTCTGAGCAGTTTAAGACAACTTTCACTACACCATGGGGAACATATGTTTATGTAAGAATGCCATTTGGTCTAACAAATGCAGGAGCTACTTTTCAAAGAGCCATGGATGTGGCGTTTTCATATTTTATTAACTTGTTTTTGGTAATTTATCAGGATGACCTGACATCATATTCTAAAAGGGAAGAGGATCATTGTGAGCATTTGGAGAAAATATTCGTTAGAGCCTTGGAGTATGGCATTTCTTTGAATCCAAAGAAATGTGTGTTTGGAGTACTAGAAGGAAAACTATTGGGACATATAGTTTCCAAGGATGGAGTAAAAATTGATCCAAACAGAGTTATTGCAATTGATAAAGTGTCACGACCTCGAAATTTCAAAGGAATACAATCTTTCTTTGGGAAAATAAATTTCTTGAGGAGGTTTGTGAAAATTTTTGCTAAGATAGTTCGCCTTATTTCCAAAATGCTCAAGAAAGGAGCCAAGGTTGAATGGGATGAGGAGCCTGTGCAGGCCTTCCAGGCCATTAAGCAAGCAATAAAGGAGGATCCTATGTTAAGAACTCCTGATTTCTTCAACCTTTACAAATTTTCTCATTTGCTTCTTTCCACACAATTGCAGTTGTGTTGCTGCAAAAAAATGTAGAAGGTTTTGAACAGTCTATAGCCTTTTTCAGCAAATCTTTACAAGTTGCAGAGCTTAAGTATGATATAAATGAAAAATAGGCATATGCACTGGTAAAATCAATGAAGGCTTTTAGACGTTACTTGATGGTAGCTACTGTAATTGCCTATGTGCCTAATGCTATTGTTAAGGACATTTTCACACAACAAGAAGTGTCCGGGAGAAGGTGTAGGTGGATAAATAGGATTCATGAATTCAATATTGAGGTTCAGATTACTAAATTGGTAAGAGGACAAGGATTGGCCAAACTCATGGTCCAAAGTAATTTGGAAGCAAATCAGATAAATTGGTTAGAAGACGAGAATAGATCACATTTATGTGATATGGAGCATTCAGAATGGTATAGAGATGTGATATATTATTTGCAAAAAATGAAATGTCCTGATAACTTGAGTAAAAATGAGAAAAGGACATTGAAATTACATGCTATCAAGTATGTTATTATAGATGGAAGGCTCTGGTGGAGAAATGGAGAAGGTGTCATGCTGAAGTGTGTTGATCAAGATCAAGCAAAAGAACTTCTGAGTGGAATGCACGGTGGAGTTTGTGGAGGAAATTATATGGCTAAAACAATTGCACATAAGATAATGAGGGCTGGATTTTGGTGGCCTACAGTTTTTAAGGATGCACACCAACTAGTGAGGACATGTGATGCTTGCCAACGTTTCTCTGGTAAGTTAAAGTTTTTTGGCAACTTGCCTCTAAAGCCAGTTATTGTACAAGCTCCATTCCAACAATGGGGTATTGATTTTGTAGGAGAGATATCATGTAAATCTAGTGGAGGTCATTCCTGGATATTGGTGGCCACTGATTATTTCACCAAGTGGGTGGAAGCAATTCCAACAAAGAAGGCCACTAGTAAAGTGGTGATTGATTTCCTGATGAGCAACATATTGACTAGATTTGGATGTCTAGAAAGGATCATGTCAGACAATGCAATGTGCTTCAGATCTGAAGAATACATAGAATTTTGTGAAAATCATGGCATCCAAATTTCTTATTCATCACCATACCACCCACAGGGAAATGGACAAGCAAAATCAATCAATAAAAGCTTGATGAAGATTATTAAAAGAATCTTGGATCAGAATAAAAAGGCTTGGGATTCTAAGCTGAGATTAGTAGTCTGGGCAGATAGGGTAATTGTGAAGAAGGCAATAGGTTGTGCCCCATTCGATTTGGTTTATGGGATAAATGCCAGGTTACCCCAAAACAACTTAATGGAAATGTATAAGTTTATCCAGATATATGATAATGAAATTGATGATGAAATGCAATTGAGGGTGGAAGCTCTTATAGAGTTGGATGAAGCCAGGAGGGAAGCACAAAAGAAAAATGCTAAGTTGTAGTTGCAGGTAAAGAATTTGTACGACAAAAGATCAACTGCAAGGAGTTTCAAAAATGGAGATTTGGTTTTAATGTGGAATGCTAGACTGGAAGATAAAGGGAAACATGGGAAATTTGATGCAATCTGGTTAGGTCCATTTCTGATTAATGACAAGTGGGGTGAAGATTCGTACTTCCTCCAAGATATGACAGGAGATATTCTTGAACTGCCAGTTCATGGACAGTTCTTGAAGTTATACTTAACTTGAAGTTTTTTTTTCCATGAACAGTAGTTTAGGTTTGTATATTTTGTATATGTTTTGTACATAGGTTGGGTTGTTTTGTCCAAACAATTCCTTTTTGGTCATCTCTACCTCTTGGTCTGCTATTCCTGAGATTCTGAATCCTCACTTCATTCCAGTGGAATGAACGTCCCCAACTGGAGCCATTGATGGAGCTTTTAATTTTTGCTCCTTGTTAGTCACCCATGACTTCCATTATGTCACTGGTTTTTCATGGTGTTGGAATTTGTCTAAGGGTTGGGGTTTTAGCCTTGTTTTTATCTTAAAACCTATTTTTGTGGTATGCCTTGGTCGGGTTCTTTTTCGCTGCTACCTTTTTTAAGAGGGGTCTTTAAAACATCTTGTGCCTCATCGTTTCGTCTAGATGTTGGCCCCTTTGGTCTTTAAATGTTGTGGCCTCCGAAGGTTTTTATATTTCCCTAAGTCTAGGCTAACCCTGTGCTTTGTCATTTTAAAACAACTTATGTTGATTGTTTATCGTCTGCCTAGTGGTGTCCCCTTGCCCTTTTAATAAAAGTTTTATTTTTTGCAGAGGGTTGAATTAGTGCTACTGTTGATCTATTTTCTGCAGATATCAATGGCGCCCACTATCCTGTGATGGTGAATTGAAGGATCGCGATATCGCGGGGGGGCGCCATGTGCCCTTTCTAAAGGATGAAGTCTGTGTAACCATTGATGTGCTATCTTTTCAAGATCAACTGCGCCTGCCATCTCGTGATCAAGAATTATGGGATCGCGATATCATGGGCGACTGCCAAGTGTCTCATCCAATGAGGCCTAAGGGTGGAGGAAGCATTGGCCGGTTTTAAATGTATTAAGGGGCAGATTACTAAAATACTTATGAGATGCACATGTTTTATTTCAACGTGGATGTTATAATTTTGAGGGAAATTTGCTCGACAGTTAATGAAAGGGATGACGACCATTTCTGAAGGATCAGGATCTCTGATGAGAAATATCAATGGTTTCCCGCCATCCCGCGATGGTAAATCGAGGGATTGCGATATCATAGGCAACCGCCACGTGGTTCTCCTTTGTGACGTATGACATGGTGGGCCCCTTATTGTCGTGTTGGCAATTATGTCAGCTTGTTTTGAAGATAGTTGTCGATGATTTGATCAAATTGGAGGATCAACGACTCAAATTTAAATCTATATCAAATATGGTCGGAGCCATTTGCGCAGCCCACGAATGAGCTTTAATGGCAGATGAGACAACTACTGGCGAGATTTGATCGACATAAAATCAATTTACTTGTTTTTTTTTTTTGTAACCAAGAGGTGTCCCCGCAATTAACCCGGCCCAGCGACATTCCGGCGAGCGGGGGCGAGACTAATCCTCTGGGGGGTACGCAACAGCCGGCCAGCCCATACCCCTGGAAAACCCGAGAGCGAGTCGAACCCGAGACCATGAGGAGCCATCCCACAGCCTCAAGCCAACCGCGCTACCCGTGCCGGAAAATCAATTTACTTGTTTTATTTGAATCACAAGGCATCCAATTATTTCGTGAAAACAGTTTCAAAGCCGAAGGAGAAATTATGAAGCAGTTGCAGCCAAAATTTGGAGTTTGTGCGAAAAGAGCCGTAAGTTTTATTTTCTTTGCCTCCCTGTCATTCTGCGCCTAAATTTGGGAAGGGGGTTCGCTATGCTTGTCATTGACCTCATTGAAATCCTTTGTTAGGGCTATAGTTTAATAAAAAATTGTGAGGAATTGTAGTATTTTACTCTGTAATTCCCTATTTTTGTTTAGTCATAGCTATTTGAAGTGTAACATTGTAACGAAGCCCTAGTTTGTCCAAGATGGCGCCACCTAAGCAACACTCTGGCCACATTGAATATTTGAAAAGAAAGTTGTACGATGATTTCTTGGATCAATTTTCGTTATCAACAAATGATAGAAGGAAAGGTGTGGTGTTGATGTGAGGGAAAATCCTAGGAGAAGGGTTAGTGTGTAATTGTTCCAACATTGTCGATGCTAGGGTTCCACTCACTGACTTAGAAATGTTCAGATTATGGTATGGACAGAGGAATTTGCCTCACCCTTTTTCAAATGGGTGGATGTATGACATGGGGAAGCTGGTTGTACCAAATATATTCCCTGATGTGGACTTACTTAGGGCAATGGCTACAAGATCTGGTCCCATCACACGGGTAATTAGGGATAATGATGGAGAGGTGCTAATAGAAATTAACAGAGATGATATCCAACAAATTTTTGATTTGAGTGAGCCAAGTGAAGACTTGGTTCCTATTGATCTTGAGGAAATGAAACAGGAGTATGCAAAGCTGAAATCTCTTTTTAGGGCTAAGCTACTTCCACCTCATCTGGTTAGGGCAGGAGGTTCACAATTTCATATTAGCCTTAGTGATCAGGAACCTTTCAGATTGAATTATTTTGCAAAACCTTTCCTAGCCACTTTCTATTCATTATGTCAGATTTTGGGTTTCAGTCTTGGTGCGGTAATGCCTATTGCGTACATGTTCATGGGGGTGCAAATACAACACCCTAATTTCTCTATGACACATGACTTTGCTTCTTTCTTGGCTGATAGGATACATGAAGGGCTATTGAAGCTACATAAAAATGATACTTGTACTCAATTCTTTTGGTATTCTATGCTAATGCATATGTTTCTATTTAAGAATGCTAATTTCTTTTATGAGAAGATGAACTTAAGGCAATCGGTTGATGGAGAAAGATTGCCAGTACAGATATGGGCTACAGATTTATCCTATAATAAAGAAAGCACCAGTTATGTGCAATTTGATAATTGTTTTGCTTCTAGATTAAGGGCTAGATTGATGGTGAACGTACCTAGGATCCTTGAGGAAGTAAATGATTTCCTCGGCCCAAAGGGGAGGAAGCCAGAATTGAGAGTTTTACATAACTGGGGTGACATTATCCCATACCCGGTCAGCACTGTCTTGAGAGTATATGGATTTCAGGGAGCCCCTCACATACTGCCATACAATGTGCCACCAAGAATAGGGTTTGCAGAAGTTATGTGGCAGATGGGTTGTATTCATGAAGACAACCTTACTGGAAGGGGAAAGAGAACATTCTTCCCTGATTATACAGTGATGTTTGACTTTACATTTTCAAAGGGAGGCTGGAAACATTTTGATAAATTCTTCGTTGACTACCATTTGACATTTGGTCCAAGACGACAACATGATCCTGAAGGTTTCTTTGCTCTTTTCAGACAAAGAATAAAAGGTGGCAAATTTGCACATGAGTTCAACTTCCCTGAGGACTTGATCAAAAATGAATTTGATTTGAATAAGGAGGAGTTGAACAAGGAAAAATGGATAGCTTATAGTAAGCTACTGGATGTTGTGCATGAAATAGATCCGAAGTATGATCCACTATTAGAATTTAGTCCATACCATAAGAAAATTGATTTTCTAATGAAGAACTTCAAGGAGATTATGGACACTCTGAGAACCAAAAATATAAATTTAAGGCTAAGTTTGGGTATGCAAGAACAAAGTGCTAGGCCAATTGAAACAGGGCCAGTATGCCAACCTACAGAAAAGCGGCCCATCTACAGAAGAAAAAGCGATAGTAGTAGTGATGAGAAAGAAGTAGACAGGAAGGGTAAGCAAATAATGAAGGCACGTCCACAACTAGGTCCAAAGTTCAAGGTACCTGGGGTAGTCAAGATTAGTGATTTAAAATCTTCACCAGAAGATAGTCCCCCATCACCATCATCTGAGCCAAGCCCTAAGAGGCAAAGAACTGATCATCCACATGAGGATCTCACAAATGAAATTATTGTTACTGATCAAGACATGCAGGCTGGTATGCCTTCCCCTCCTAGGTCAGCTGAATTGGTTTTATTCGATTTGGATATGAAAGGTAAAAGTGTTCAAGATGCAAGAATGGAAGCATGCAAGGAGTTCTTAGATGACAATGCATTTGTAAGTATTCCTGTATTCTTGCAATTGGCATGGAGAATGAAATTTGAAGAGTATCAAAATAAATGCAGGGAGAGAAGAGAACTAAGGCCTGACAAGTCAGACCAAGAGAATGATGAAAAAGTAAAAGCTGAACTAATAGAAGAGTTCAAGAACATCACTCTTGAGGAAGGAAGACAACTGGTGAGTCAGGCTGGTGTATTGATTTTTCCTGAGTGGGACATAACAGATGTAGTAGCTTTTAATGCTATTATGAAGTCCAAGAATCCTTTTCAAGATTCTGAAGAAGAAGTTAAGGCAGCATTGCAAAACTCTGCCTTTAGTGAAGAATATGAGACCTTGGCAATTTGGGCACTAGCTCCACATGGGAGAAAACTAGATATTGCTGATATTAAGCCAAATTTCAAAGGAGGATTAATAATAAAGAGAGCTTCAGAGACTTCAACCACCGAGGCCACTAATTTAACTGTGAATGTGGCCAAATTGGCCCAAAAAGCTGCTAAAAGGGAGGAGGCTAAAATGAAGAGCCTAATGGAGAAGTATAACATTTTGATTGAAGAATATAGTAAAATGCAACAGAGGAATGTTGAGTTACAAACTGAAGTGGAAAGGTTCAGGTACAGACATATTGGGGAAACATCCAATGCTCCAGGAGCCAGTGCAGTACCTCCCACAGCAGGGTGAATGCCTCTTGCTTCTCCAAAGGTTTCCACACCAGGGTCTCCCATTCAAAATCCTGCTCTCACCCCTTTTCTAGAACAAATTGAGGAAGAAACAGAGTGCTCTGTTGATCCAACAAAGAAGCAGCTCATACAAAAAATTGATGAATTATAGACATCAGCAAAGGTAAGAGAGGAGGGATTTCTTTTAAAAGAGAAGGAAATTGTTACTACGTTTTTGGAACACTTAAATGAAAGGGTAGATAGTAAATTACTATCTATACATTCTTTGTATTCTTTGTTGTTGGAAGCAATAAAGAATATTGATGGGGATCAAGAAGTAGTGTTACAAATAATTGAAAATTGGATCCCTAGGGCCAATGATTTGGATATCATGAATAAAGCCTCAAGGTTTGATATAAATAATAGGCCCCAATCATTGAAGCCTATTCATATGTTAGTAAAATCATTGCAAGGTTTTCAAACCCTACCAAATGATTTGAGTAGGAAGATTAAGGAGTTGGTGAGTAATTTCAATGATTGGGGTAACACATTGTTACTTGGTATAATTGATGAGCATGGGAAAATCAGAACCTCCAACAATGGCATGATCAAGCAAGTAAGGTCATCAATAATTAGATTAAAGTAATTTGTGATGACTCAGATTATGATTTGTTAGTAAGTTGTATGGATAAGATTATTCGTACTAGCTCATTTTTAGAATCTTTTGAAAGAGACGCAAACTAGGTAGCGGTAAAATACATGCCTTATAGTACAAAGGTAAAAGAGGTAATTAATTTTGGCTTGCCGACTAATGAAGAATACCAGAAATGGGTAGCTAAGTATTTGAATGATGAAGAGTAAAAGGAGTGGACTATTGACAGGTGGCAAATCTGATGTTGCGGTTACAACGGCTCCAATTTTGTGTGGATGGCATTCTCGGCGTGGGTTTCTTGTGATTTTCTATTATTGCATCAACCGTCCTCAATCGACATGATGAACAAGAATATGCTCCAAGATGATTGTAGTTGTAACGATTTTTGGAATATCATCAGGTGCTTCAATTTGTTGGTGACATGTGTACTTTCTGGCCCGAGGCTTGTTTGCTCTTTCATTTTCTATAAGAAGGATTTCAATGCCAAAAGTACGGGTTAACAAGTTAGATAATTTTGATCGAGTCTAGGCGAAGTTGCAGAGTAGATTGTAAAGTCCAATAGTTTTAGAGAAAAATGCAATTTAGGTTCTGAGTCATTCTATAATAGGTTTTGAGTTCATGGTAATTTAATGTTGCATAACAGTATTAGCATTTGAATTGAAACGATAAATTCGAGCTCATGTCTCTCCATTGTATGTGCATATCTGAACTTTGAATAAAATAACTAAGGGTTGTTTCATTCATCTGACTGTTGTGGTGTGTATGATTCTATTTTAGCTTTAATTCAAGGAATTAATTAAAATGCTTGAATAGGATTATAGGCAGATATGTTCCGTATAAGGATTTGATAAGTAGTATTGGGTTAGAATATATACTAATGAAATTGTAATGCAGTATTGTCAGGGACCTTATATGTCATGTATTACATCTGTTATAAACCTTTAAATACTTATAAATTTGACTCCTGCAATGGATATATGGCACTGATCTAAGTTGCATTCATTCGTTTAATTCAGTATTAGTTTATCTTTTCCTGGAGCTTGCTACAAATTACAAATCAGTGACTATTTTATATTATGGATTATGTTGTAGTCATCCCATGCTCCATATAGTTGATGTTGTCGAAGAATAGGCAATTCTATTCGATATTATCCTATTGTGTTGAGCTATTAAGTGGGATTATCTGTTATTATTAATGTTGTTTATGAAAACAGTGCAGAGGTTGTAAGCGCATTAAGGGATTCCCTTCCTGGGTCTTGCAGAGCCCGAAGTGTAGGAGGCTTTTTGAAGTCCTCATCAGTTGGTCCAGGTCCTTCGAGTTGCCTTTGATTGGAATTGGCAATTCCATAGGTAGATTAGAAGACCAACCTAGTTATAGCATAAAAAGGAACCAACAAGCACATTCCATAGTTCCACACCTTCTAATATCTCTTCTATTTGTGGGAATGGAGTGATAGAAGAAGATGAAAGCATATACAATCATGATAATCATAGTTCCTCTTCTCCCAATATCTTTCCTACATGTGACAAAGGTATTTTGTTGCTAGAAGATACACCCGTTGAGAATCATGATAATGTTGAAAGCTCATCTTCTATAACCTCTCCTATTTTGGAAGATATTATGGCACAAGAGAATGAGATCATAGACACATTTCTTAACATCACTCTACCTAGTCTACATTCATCTCCCAAATCCTCCCCTATTTGTGAGAATGTTTTTGTGAGCAATCATGACAGCCACATTATTTGTGAGGAGGATATGTTGGCATTAGATGATCAAATCTTTAAGACCTATGAAAATCCTTTTTATTTTTCTTCCCCTATTTTGGAAGACATTATTGGACAAAGGGATGTAATCACAAATAATCATGATAATTGAATACTTATTCTTCTCCTAATGTCTCTCCTACTTGTGAAGAAGATATTTTTGGATTAGAAGAACTATTCATTGAAAGTCATGATTATCTTCTTGCTCCCTTTCCTAATGTTTCCCCATCCAAGAATACATAATTGAGCAAAAGGATCCAATCATTGAAAAACAAGAATGTGATACTTTTCTTCTCTTGATGCCTCCTCTCCTTGTGATGAAGTTATTCTACAAAACCTATTAATGGAATGTGATCAACATCTTATTTGCTTCTCTCCAAAAAACTCTCCTACTAGGCAGAATATCATGGTGCAAGAAAATGACAACATTGACACACTTGTTTCAAACAATAGTAATATGGATTCCTTAGATGAAGATGATGAAGTGAACTTAGACTCCTCTTCACTAGGAGATAATGAAAGTAAGAATCAACCCTTTGATATTATGCACATTAGATATCCCTTCACACCAACCACATATGTGAAACCCGTACAAAATAAAGAAGGAGAAAAGAAAATATAACTAGCCACAAAGTTATTGGAAGAGGCTTCAAAAACCTTTGATTTCATTTCTACATCCATGGGGGAATACATGATCATAACAAAAGAATCTAAAAAGGGAAGAGAAAAAGAGGTAATTTCAAAAACATTTAGTTCAACCACTTTAGAAGAAATGATAACACACATGAAAAACTCCAAATATGAACAGACACCGAATCTGAAAAGGGTGAAAAAGCTTTATGGAAGAGATCATGAGATTTTGAAACAACTTGGGCATAGTGAAAAAGGATGTGGTGCTAGAGGACAAGGTATCCATGTTCCCATAGAGCCTAACATGCAAGAAATGACTAAAGGTCTTGATTATTATCCCTCTAAAGAAATAAACAAGCCTCCATTCAATGTCAACACTATTACAAAAGATGCAGCAACAACCTATCATGGCCTCGTTTTGGTGAAATTTTTTGGGGTCTCCAAACTTTGGCTTGAAGGGGATTCTCTTAATATTATTAAGTGTTTGATGTTGAATTTCTCACCTTCTTGGTCAATTTCCCATCTTATTAATGATTCACTTTCCATCATCAATTCATTTGATGAGATTAAAATTTTGCATGTGTTTAGGGAAGCTAACTTGTTGGTTGATGGATTAGTTAACTTGGGATTGGTGGCTCGAAATAATTGGGATGATTTTGAATCCTTGCCACTTAACCTTAAGATCATTTCCAATAATGACCAGTTGTCTTGTCATTAAGGTGGTAAAGTAGGGGGAAAGTCTATATTTTCTTGTTATGAGTTGGTTTTTACATGTAGAGTCTTGGACCTGCTCTTCTCATAACTACCTTTTAGATTTTTGTGATATTATGGTCTAGTTGTGTAGGTTAGGCAGTAATTGGAATGGTAGGCTCACACGCTTTTTGGGTCTTATTTGCATTGTTTTGTGGTTAGTCTGCCTAATCTTGTCGTTGTAAAAAATTGAGGTGCTGGTGGTGTCCTGTTCATTGCATGCTGCCATGGGAGGAGCTTGCTGTAGAGTGGAGCCGAGCTCTTGTGAGAATTTTCAAAGTAATGAAATTGTGTGGGAGCAAATGGAAAAGGGTGGGGTAAGCCCATATTTGCTAAAGCTCCAAGGTCCAAACCTTGAAGTGACAAAGGTTTTTGTTAAAGGGTGGAGTAGTAGTATTTTGCGATACAAGGTGTGGAGTTTAATATTAATGAGGATTTTGTAGCTGAGGTAACTGGTCTTCCATCCATTGGAAGGAAATTCTACAAAGACAGAGGTGCGGCTAAGAAATCCCTTGAAATTTTCTTTAAATATGATGAGAAGAAGCTCATGGAATTTGGAAGTGGTGGGTATGCCCGCAAATCTCTCAAGCCACTTTGGAGGGATTTAGTTCTGGCCATTATGCATTACTTCACCTTGAAGGGTAGGTTTTCTATAATTTATAGCTACCATTTCATGCTTCTGAATCATTTCTGCCACAATGGTTTGGTTTCATTTCCTTTTTATCTTCTATTGTTGATGGAGAATAGTATTAAGAATCACCAGAAGAACCCCAAGAAGGCTATTCTCCATGAAGGCCTTATGAATCTCATGTTTGATCACATAAAGATGAAGTTGATCCCTGTTCTCCTAAGACTTCGACTCGTAAAAAGGGTGCAAAAATTTTTGGCTATGAGATTTGTGATTTGGCGGTGGAATGGGAAGGGAATTATGAGGATGAGGATTTTGATTTTGAGATGTCGGAGGAGGGTGAGTCTAAGGAGGGTTTTGAAGCTTCTTAATCTTGGGCCAAGGGATATGAAATGGATATTGAGTTAAAGGAACTGTGGTGCCGTTTGGGAAGAAGAGTGCGAAGGGGAAGAAAAAGTGCCCCAAGAAAGATAAGTCTTCTATCAAGCAAAAGGTGGAGGTGTCTAAAGTTGTGGAGGAGTCCCATGTTTCTGTTGGTAAACTTTCCCTGGGCCCTAGTAAGGTGGGTGTTGTAGAGAGCTCCCTTGTTGTGGAGGATAGTCTTGGTGTTGGTAAAGGCCTCCTAGGGTCTGTGCAGCCTATGGAGGTTAATGTTTAGGGGATTGAGGGTTTGGAGTGTTTAAAGGGGGTTGACCCTAACCTGGTTACTCTAAACTCTCCTATTGGCACTAAGCAGGTTAAAGGGAGTGTTGTAAAGGCAGAGCGGTTGGAAATCCTAGTGAATTTGGAAAATATGCCAGATAAGCATCAAGTTAAAGTTGAGCTGGTTGAAGTTGAGGATTCCCCTATTGAGGAAGAAATGGAGGATAAAGAGGAGGTTCGGGAGGTCCCTATTCAAAACATTGATTCTCAAGCCCTGCCTCCTGTTAATTGGGATGAGGTTAATATGGGAATGTTCTGTAAGATGGCAGAGGATGGAACTTGTAACTTGCTTTCTCTAGTTAAATGGATTTTCTTGGAAGTTAAGGAGATCAATGTCCAGCTGAAGAATTGGGAAGATGTTTGTGTGGCGTTGGTGCATAGCAACCAAAAGGAATGGGCGATTAAAGGTAAGGTCAAAACCATGAATGTTATGCTTGATAAACTTGTTGTGGATGTTGAATGTCTGGGTAATACTCATGAGGAGAGGATTACTTCCTTGGAATTGGTGGTCCATAAGACTTTTGAGGAGAGATTTGTTAATATTGAGGACAAAATTAGTAAGTTGTTTGATGATTTGTGAAGACTTTGGTTAACATTAGCAATAATTCCCTTAAATCAACTTCTAAGGGCCTCTCTGTTTTAAATGAGAAAGCCTTGAAATGGTCTTGTAAACCCCTGGAGCTAGGTGATATTGAGAAAACCATGGAGGATGTGAATCACTCAAATCCGATGGAGAAGAATGAGGATACTGCTCCAGCTGTGGAAAAGGATGTGGATGTTGGCCCGTGTTTGAGAACGAGGAGCAAGACCAAGAAGTGGACTGCTATTTCATTTGAGGAGATCGAGGATGTTATGGAGATGCATAGGGGGGTCATTGGGGAAAATTTGGCCTCAATTAATGTTCTAGAAAAATGTTGTAGCTTTGTTGATTCTTTTGCTTGATCAACCTTGTTGTTGATGTTTTGCTTTAGGGTTGCTGACGAGTTTCATGGTTAATTTCTGTTGTCACATTTTGGTTTTTTTGGGTTGCGGGCTTTATTGGTTTAGTCTTTCTTGCAACTTTTTTCCATTGTAAAGGGTTTCAGGGTCCCTTCAAAACCTTCTTTTCCTTATAAAAAACACTATCACAAAAGATTCTTCCAAGAAAACTTTAACTTTGGTGCATCCTAAACTGATAGATATCTCATTAAAAATGCATCAAGTTGAAAATTTGTTTACTCATCGTAATAAACAACCTTAGTTGTTGCTCCTTGCCATGTAATAGTTGTAGGATCATACCATACTCGCTATTGCATGTTTTACAATCATCGCAAATAATTTTCTTCTTTGCAAGGAGCAACGTATCATCATCCCTTCTCGACTCACCCTTGTCCTGCACTAAGTGGGGGCAAGGGGTTAAGTAGCCTTGTTCTCGTATGTCACTTGTCGTTGTCTCTTTTGGCTAGTTGACCACCTTTCATGTATATATAAGAGAAAGCTTGGGATGTGGACGACATGCCTTAAGTTGACTCGTCTGTGGCATACTTATTCATGACGTAGCTTATTGGAAACATGTGACTTGGCATAGGGATTTCTAAATAAACTCTCATGTCTTCTTCTAGTTTAAAGTAATTACTCACAACATGGTGTTTAACAATTTCTTTAAAGTGGGGGCATACATTGGCATTATTTTGGCATGATTTCATTTGCATTTTTCCATGTTCCTTGATGTGGTTTTCTTACTTTATGCGATGTGTTTTCTTTTTGTGGTGACATTGGAGTGATGTCCTTCAAGAGCTCGATCTTTCTTAGCATATTACATTCCTCTTAGTGGAAATGCCGACCAAAGTGCATTCCCTAAATTGTGAATCTCTTATCCTTTGATTGGCCCTCTCTTGGAGACATTAGGAATGATGTCCCCTAAGATTAAGACCTTACATGAACTAAGTGAAACCCCTTTGAAAATTCCTTTTTCCTATTGCGTTGCATTTTGTAGCTTATCAAAGTCATTGGAGGTATGGCTTTGGTGTGGTTTTATGGGGGCTCACCTAGTGGAAAACTAGCTCCACTAGCCCTTGTGAGCATGCATTTTGTTTGCATAGTGTATGGTGTAAGTCACTTGCAAGTATTCTTGGACAAAAAGCCTAGACTTGGTCCACAACACGTTGGACAACCTGTCAAAGCTTGATTCACCATCTTTTGGATACTCACCCCATGGACAACCTAAATGTCTGTGGCCCCAGAGTGAGTGCATTTTGTGTTTATTTTTGTTTTTGTTGGGATACTCGCCCCATGGACAACCTAAAGGTTTGTGGCCCCAGAGTGAGCATGATTTAATGATGGTTAAGGCTTGATCCAACCTAGGACAAACAACTGAGATCATTGTTGAGCCCTGTCTTTGATGTTGTATTATGAATCTTTGTTATTATTGCATACATAAGAGTCTTGAATGTCTACTTTAGTGCGAGTTTGAAGCAAGTTCATCCTCTCACTAAAGTGGGGGCTAAATGTAGTGTAAAAAAATGTATCCCTTTACATTTTCACACTTGTTTGGGCCCACCTTATTTAAATTTATGCTTCTTTATGCCTTAAATGGTCCTTTTTCTTTGCTTTTGAATTAAATATTATTTTAATTCAAAAGTTAGCTTTTCCCTCTTCTTCTATAATTAAATAATTATTTCAATTATTTAATTATTCATTACCCTTTTCTTTTATAATTGTAAATCTTATTTATTTAATTATTTCCCACTTTCCCTCCAATATTAAATAATTATTTTTAATATTTGGTCCTTCCCCCCACTTTTGAATTAAACATTATTTTAATTCAAAAGTTAGATTTTCCCTCTTCTTCTATAATTAAATAATTATTTCAATTATTTAATTATTCATCACCCTTTTCTTTATTATTTAATTATTTCCCACTTTCCCTCCAATATCAAATAATTATTTTTAGTTATTTAATATTTTGTCCTTTTCCCCCACTTTTGAATTAAATATTATTTTAATTCTAAAGTTAACTTTTCCCTCTTCTTCTATAATTAAATAATTATTTCAATTATTTAATTATTTATTACCCTCTTCTTCTATAAATAAATAAATCTTATTTATTTGTGGGTGGTAGGGTGGGTAGCCCTCACTGTGGGTTCTGCATATGTGGTATGCAAAAGTCATTTGTAGGGGTTGGTGTTTGTTGGTGAGGTGGTAAGTAGTATTCTTTCTCCGTTGGGGGAAGTGGTGGCCCACTCATTGCAAAAGGGAGGTCATGTGTTTTAAGTTAAATCCTTGAGCTTAAATGATGCAAGAGAATGGTTATGGTGGCAACATTTAGTACTTTAGCAGAGTGTGAGGTGACCCATTTTGTTCATTTTGGGGCATAGCATTCGTGGGAAGGATGACTTTCTTGTATGAAGAGTTGGGCATTTATTGCTTGGGTGCAGTTTCGTTTAATGAGTGTTAGGCTGGCATTCACCTTTATTTGCATGTGTGGCTAGTGCGGAAGCATCATATGAATATTTGGCTTGGTTTGTTTGGTTGGTTTAGTGTGCAAGTTTGGTTTCTTTGGGCGTTTTGTTGGTGGATGTGATGACAGGGAAATCTCGCTTCATTATTAAGGTTTCAGTGGATGGTCTGGCTTGCTTCGAGGCAGACACACCAATTTCGTTGGAAGCCTCATCTCGCTAAACGTCCTTCAAGGAGGTTACAGAGCAGCGTCTGAAGAGGAATATGAACAATATAAACCCCTTGCTTGTTGTGGTGGTGAAAATGGTGTTGGGTCTGGGGCATTTGTATCAGAGTGAGTATGCGAGAGACAATTTGAATATTACTTCTCGTTTCTTGGCATCCCTGTTGGACATTCATGTGCCGAAGAAGAAGGCTCGAGTGCTGCTAGAGAAGGTGTTCCATGGTGGCTTGCTGGTTGGTATGGAGGAGGTGCTGAAGTTGGTGGTTGAAGGTAGAGGAATTCCAAGCTCGGGTGAATGGGAGTCGGTGAAAAATTTGGATGAGGTAGTTAAATTTACCCCTTTCTTTTGGATTTGAGGGGTCCGGAGCTGATGAAGCATCGTATGGTGGTTGCAGTGGTCGTGGAGTACATGAAAAAGTTTTTTGGTCTCATGGTCATGGAGGATATCGCTTGGATTCAAGATTTCGAGGACTTTGCCAAGCTCAACAAGTTTTTGTAATGTGTGGGTAATGGGTAGTCTCAAATTTTGTAATATTTTGTAATGTGGGGGTTTTAAGTTTCTTGTTTTGTCTCTATCCCGCGGTGTTGGATTCCTGTGCTGGGTGGATGGGCTTTGGTCTTTAGTTGCATTTTAATGTTTATTTTGGGTTTGGGCCCTGACAGGCTGTTTTGAGTTTTTTGGTTGCAATTCCTAGTATATCTTGCGTTGTAAACTTTATCCTATATTTTAATTAATAATTAAAATGATCTTACGTATCAAAAAAATAAATTATTTATTTAATTATTTCCAACTTTCCCTCCAATATTAAATAATTATTTTTATTTATTTAATATTTTGTCCTTTTCCCCCACTTTTGAATTAAATATTATTTTAATTCAAAAGTTAGATTTTCCCTCTTCTTCTATATTTCAATTATTTAATTATTCATTACCCTTTTCTCTCTATAATTAAATAAATGTTATATTTATTTAATTATTTTTCCTTCCTTCATCTCCCCGATTAAATAATTATTTTAATTATTTAATTATCCTTTCCCTCTCTATTAAATAATTATTTTTTAATTATTTAATGTTTAACACTCCAACTCTCCTCTATAATTAAATAATTAGTTTTAATTATTTAATTATTTGTTCTCACCTTTCTTTTTAAAAAATAAAATCAATATTTTATTTATTTCTCCTATGTTGGCCACTAAAATTAAATATCTTTTATTTAATTTTAGCTCCTTGATCCATGTCTTTCTTCTCTCAATTAACCTCCACCCTTGATTAAATTATTTTCCAATTTAATCTTGCCCTTGATCGTGATCCTTATGCTACCCACTCACTTAACTCTCCTCTATAAAAGGAGACCTTTCATCCTCATTTGAAAACACACAACAAGAAGATGATCACGCACTAAGAAGGTGATCTTACACACTAAGCACTCTAGATCAAGAGAGCATCTTCAAGAGCATTATCAAGGCATTCAAGGGAAGATTATCAAAGTCTTATTGCAACAATCAAGGATCCATTATCATGTTGAAGGCATGCATGTTGATAAAGAGATCATGTTGATGTAGCATTCAAGATCACTTCAAGTATTTCAAGATATTATCTCAAATCAAGTTCATGATCAAGAATCACATCCCTAAAGATTTCTACATGCTGATTTCATTCCAAGGTTTCAATATTGGCATGGTAAGTTGGGACATTGTTATGTTCACTTGTCATTCCTTCAATTATATGTTTCAATTCATCATCAAGTTTGATTACTAAAACAGGGTTTGACCAGGGCAAACCCCTATCCCCTAACAATCTACATTTTCTTCTCTATGATGCGTGATTTGCAGGTTTTAGGTTGAAGATTTGTGAAGAACAAGATTTGAAAAAGTGGCTTTGGTGACTGATACACATCATTCTTACCTCTCAAAAAAATTGGTTTTTGACTATATGTATGGTTAGGATTTAGATATGCACCCCATATTGCTCATATTTCAATGGAAGATAGAGAATTTGTGATCTCCATTTAGAAGACCCAATTTTTTTATTGTTCAATAGGCTTCTCCTTATTCACTTTTAACCTTCAAAGCTTTAGCAACTACCCATTATCATGATGACTACTCTATGCTTGAGTGTAATTAAACTACCTTTTAAGGGGTACCTGATTGAGTTCATGTGATTGGATTTTTGGACTGTCATTAATAGGTTTACTATGTTCAATATTTTACTATTATGCTTTGATAGATTTTTTGTAAGGATGCGTAGCTTGTTCAAAAGCACCTATTTTAGGATTTTAGCCATAGTAGTAAGACACTCAACTGTTTGATTAAATGCTTTGGTAGATATGTATGAAAAATGTGGTAACATAGACAAGGTAGTGAACTATTTCATAAAACACTTCAAAGAAATGTGGTCTCATGGTGATGGAATGCCATGACAATCCATATAGCAGCAAGGTAGCAATATGGATTGTCATGGCATTCCATCACCACATGACCATATTTCTTTTAGGCATTTTATCAAACAGTTCACTGCCTTGTCTATGATGTTGCTTACTATTATGCTTTGATAGGTTTTTTGCAAGCATGTGTAGCTTGTTCAAAAGAACCTGTTTTAGGCTTTTAGCCATAGCAGTAAGGCAATGAACTGTTTGATAGAATGCTTTGGTAGACATGTATGAAAAATGTGGCAACATAGTGAATTGTTTGATAAGATGCCTCAAAGAAATGTGGTCTCATGGTGATGGAATGCCATAACAATCCATATTACAACTACTGCGATATGGATTGTTATGGCACTCCATCACCATGAGACCACATTTCTTTGAGGCATCTTATCAAACAGTTCACTATGCTGCCACATTTTTCATACATGTCTACCAAAGCATTGTTGGAAATAGGATGCCATTTATTTGAAAATCCTAAACATTAATTATTTCATGTATCTCCTAAGTTATTGGAATGTGTTCAACAACATTAAGATTAGGATGAGATTAATTATTTGGATGAAATAAATCATGAAATTGACATTTGTAGTTATTCATAAATAATAGGAACATGTGGGTGCACACATGGTAAGGTGAAACTCACCTTGTGTTCAGTTAACTATTCAGAGTAAGAGAACACTTCTGAATGCATGTAAAGATCCTAGGAGTTAGGGTTTGATGTTTGCATGCATGGAGTTCAGTTCAGTTCAATTTAGTTATGGTTCAGTTGTCTTCAATTAGTTTCAGTTGTATGTTAGTTAACTTCAGTTAACTTGGAATGCATGGATAATAACTTGAGTTGTATGACAGATAACAGGGACTACCTCCAGTTAACAGTGGATGACCATTCTTGCATGAATGGTGTTTAGTAAATGTTTCAGTTAACAAGAAATCACTTGGAGCCAACTTGGGCACCCAAGATGATTTCTTGGATTTACCTCTCTTGCATGATAAGATATTTTTGAAGGCTCAGTTAAGTAGGATTACTTATGGGCGCCAACTTTGAGGAAGAGCTTTAGAATTATCACCGAAGTGAAGGATGAGTTGTGACTTTAGTTTGGGATGCCCAAATGGATGAAGCACATGTTTTAGCATTGTTCTTCATGAGATAACCCTATTTGCATGAGATATGGCGTACCTTTTAGGGATAGGTCTTGTGCATTGTAATTGTAACTCATGTTGAGTTTACAAAGTTGATTAAAGCCTATATATCTCAAGCAAGTTGAATAGAGTTATGAGAGTTTTTATTGCAGGTTGTGAAGAAGAGTGGTGAAGGCAGAAGAAGCATTATCAAGCAAGAATTGGAGCTATTGTAATTAAGAGATTGAATAATAGAATAATTCTTGGTGGAGTTTTTTCTCGAAAGGGTTTCTCCACGGTACATCTTGTGTAATCTTTCTAATATCCTGTCTAGTTCTTCTATCAACTTTTGTCTACATTCTACAACAGTAAAATGGATTAATCAAGATAATCACCCACAAAGAATATATGTAACAAAGAAAAAGCTTACTTAGATAAGCAATATTAAAGTTTTACAGAGTATTAAGCTAAGAAAACACCTCATTTTTCAACAAGCATTCTATCAAACAATTCACTGCCTTGCTGCTATGGCTAAAAGCCTAAAACGGGTTCTTTTGAACAAGCTACGCATGCTTGCAAAAAATCTATCAAAGCATAATTCTAAATATGGATTGTCATTGCATTCCAACACCATGGTCTTGGAATGCCATGACAAGCCATAGACAAGCAATAGAAACAGTTCATTGCCTAGTCTATGGCTTGTCATGGCATTCCAATAACCATGGTGTTGCAATGCCATGGCAATCCATATTTACTATTATGCTTTGATAGTAAACACCCAATATTTTCCAACAAACATATACATGCACAATATGATTGTAAGTTGGAAAACATAATGTGAGGTGATTATATGTCTGCCAAAATATAGTGGCAACCCATAGATAAGCAATCATACATAAAAATAGTTCATTGCCTTGTCTATGGCTTGTCATGACATTCCAATCACCATGGTGTTGCAATGCCATGACAATCCATATTTACTATTATGCTTTGATAGTAAACACCCAATGTTTTCCAACAAGCATATAAATGCATAATACGATTGTAAGTTGGAAAACGCATTGTGAGGTGAGTATATGTCTGCTAAAATACAATGGCAACCCATATATAATCAATCATACATAGAAACAATTCATTGCCTTATCTATGGCTTGTCATGGCATTCCAACCCACATTGTGTTCAAACGCCACGACAATCCAGATTTACTATTATGCTTTGATAGTAAACACACAATGTTTTCCAAAAACCATATTAATGGATAGTGCGATTGCAAGTTGGAAAACATAGTGTGAGGTGAGTATATGTCTGCCAAAACACAATGGCATGCCATAGATAAGCAATCATAGATAGAAAAAGTTCGTTGCCTTGTCTATGGCTTGTCATGTCATTCCAATCACCATGGTGTTGGAATGCCATGAGAATCCAAATCTACTGTTATGCTTTGATAGTAAACACACAATGTTTTCCAACAACCATATACATACATTCTATGATTGCAAGTTGGAAAACACAGTGTGAGGTGAGTATATGTTTTCCAAAACATAATGGCAAGCCATAGATAAGCAATCATACTTACAAACAGTTCATTGCATTGTCTATGGCTTGTCATGGCATTCCAATCACCATGAGACCACATTTCTTTGAGGCATTTTTCAAACTGTTCACTACCTTGTCTATGCTGTTGCTTACTACTATGCTTACTAATATGCTTTCATAGACAAGGCAGTGAACTGTTTGAAAAAAATGCCTCAAACAAATGTGGTCTCTTGGAATGCCATGACAAACAAATGCAATTGGCAGCTACAATTATCACTCTAGTATGAATGAATTAATATCTTTGACAATAGTATTTGGTTGCATAAGTGGAGTTCCCTATAGTTGTGGGTATAGTTTCACAACATATTGTTGATACCTCTACTGAAGATGACAATATATATTTGTGAGCCAAATTGTATTGCTTGTTAAATAAGGTATTTCCCATTTTCTAACAAAATTTGGTTAGGGGTTCTCCATCTACAAATATCACTCTAATTATCATCATATATCTGCAATTATCACTCTAACTATTTGCAATTATTTTGGAAAAAACAATGGGAGATGAGAATGTCTGCCAAAACATAGTGGCAAGCCATAAATAAGCAATCATACATAGAAACATTTCATTTCCTTGTCTATGGCTTGGCATGGCATTTCACTGACCATGAGACCACATTTCTTTTAGCCATTTTTCCAAACAGTTCACTGCCTTGTCTCTGCTGTTGCTTACTATTATGCTTTCATAGACAAGGCAGTGAATTGTTTCAAAAAATACCTCAAACAAATGTGCTCTCATGGAATGCCATGACAAAAAAATGCAATTGACAACTGCAATTATCACTCTAGAATGAAGAAATTAATATATTTGAGAATAAAACTTGGTTGTGTAGGTGGAGTTCCCTATAGTTGTGGGTATAGTTATTACCTATGCAATGTGAAGTAATTGCATAACTGCTTTTAGGTTGACTATGTAAAAAAACTATATTGTAATTTAAATTTTGTCATCCATCTATGAGCATCTACTTATTAGTTGTGCAATGTGAAGTAATGCTTTTGGTTTAAAAGATGTGCAATGCAATGAAATGGAAAACACTGGGTGTTTATAAAACTGCAACCCACATCACAACATACCCAAACCCTCATGTTTTTAAAGCCTGTATATGTACATATGCATTATAAATAGCAAGAACACCAATTTCTTGCCATTATCGCCGATAATGAGTAAACTTGTTGAAAGTGGTGAAACACAAAGTGTTAATGGTTTTTGGAAAACAATGGGTGTTGCATTCCTAAGGTCTAAATAACAAAAGCTTTTAAAGACATTCATATTCTTTTGTAAAATTTTAAGACGCAAAACACTACATTTTACAAAACCTGCAACCCATTTAAAGTTTGAAAACAATTTACAAACAAAAACCCTCATAATGTTTTAAAACCCTTTACAACTAACAACCCAAATGATTAGAAACCCCTCAACTCACTTTAGATGTTTTCTTAGTCTCCCCCTGCTCTCCAACCTTTCACTTGCAACTCCACTCTCCAACCTTTCACTTTCAACCTACAAAATGAAAGAGTAGAAAACACAGAGTGTTAAAGGTTGTTGGAAACAGTGGGTGTTTATAAAATAGTCTGCATTTCATTACATTCCTACGGTTTTAATAACAAAAGCTTTTGAAGACACTCATACTGTTTTCTAAGATTCCAGGTTCTCAAAACATTGAGAAACCTGCAACCCACAACAACAACAAACCTATATACATACAAAAACGCATGAAACCATAGATAAAAACATACACCATTATATAAAGTTGGTTGGTCATTTCCCCCGCCTACAATGCGCCTTGCTCTCCAACGTTTTGATTTCAACCTGCAGAATGAGAAAACCTAGAACACAACGTGTTTTCCAAGAATAGTACTCGTTACAATTTAAACCGCATACCTTAATCACATCATCGCCCTTCCCGCCCGCACGTAACGGATAGCTTCTCACACAAGGCCAAAATACGCTGACATGATTTGGCGATGGGACACCTCCTCGCTTTCCTCACCGTGACATTTCCTTTCGTTTGGTTCTATCACTTTTTATCATCCGTTTGGCAAGCCCCGTACTAGGGGTCTCTTCATATTATGTATGTTTTTATGCGTTTTTGTATGTATATAGGTGCGTTTTGTGTACGAGTTAGCCGGCTCCCCTTACGAACGTTAAAAATCTTCTATCCTGATCTTTCTTCTCAAGTTTAAACGAGGCAAGAGTAAACTGGAATTAACTGTAATTATCAAATAATTATTTAGAAGATCCTAACAGGAACCGACGAGCGCCGTTTCCTTTGATTCCCGGACGGCGGGGTTCAGACTACAAAATTGTTACGATACGCCGCCTATCTATCACAGCGTTCGGAAGGTGAAAAATGGTTGCGGAAGGGCTGAGCCCTGCACTAATTGACGAGGATTTAAATAGCTTGTACTACGGGGCTGAGGAGGAGGAAGAGGCGCCATTGCCATTGAAGAAGGTGCCCGCGGGGAACGTGTACGAGGCCGCTCGGGCGGGTGATGTGGAGCGCCTCAAGTTTTTGCTCGACGCCGGCGTCAATGTTAATGCTAGGGACGCTTGGGACTCCGTCGCACTCTACTACGCTTGCCTCGCAGGTAAAATCTTTCTTCTTCAAATATTGAAATGTTTTGGTGTCTTTTGTAACGATTATATGCAATTTGTATAAAATTGTATTGAATTTTCGATTAGATGCATTTTCTATAATTTTATTTTTAATTTTTATATGTTTTGGTATCTTTTGTAAAGATTATATGTAATTTTGTGTAAAATTATCTTGAATTTTCGATTAGTTGTATTCTCTAAAAAATTGTTTTCAAATTTTTCTAATTTGAAACTCTGTTCTGATAAAATTTTAAAGATTATATATATTTTTCTATAAAATTATGTTAGATTTTAAATTTTATGTATTATTTTTGATGATAGATCACGAAGGGGGATCTAAAATCCCATGCTTTACAATTAGAGGGTTTAGTGCAATTTTTTTGGTTAATGAGCTTTTATTTTTAACAAACATGGACTGCAGAAGGTTATACTCTTTAACATAAAAAGTATCATTTCTGTAGAAGTTAAGGTAATTGGGAATATTTTGATACAAATATTCAATTGATGAAAGTGTCCCCACTGGCAGGTCACCTGGATGCTGCTAGAATGCTGCTGGAGAGTGGGGCGATATGTTCAGAGCACACCTTTGATGGGGATCGCTGTCACTATGCTGCACTCAATCTCAAGGTGAGGAGGCTGCTGAAGACATTTGAGGCGAGACCGCCGCCTCTGGAGCCACTGCAGAGTGCACTACGTGAGGTCTTCTTGAGTTGCAAGAGCAATAGACTCTTTCAAGATGAATATGCAAGTTATAGTTCAGGTTAGAGCAGAACTTTTGAGAATACATATAGTGCAAAATTTGTTAATTTTCTTCAAACTCTAGGTATGCTTGGCAAAATTCTTTCAAATTAGCTTCTATTGAATTGACTTTTTTTTCAATGATTTGGTTGTCTAGAAGAGTAAAAATATGCTAGAAATGATGGAAAAGTTCTAGAAATTTGAAGTTTAGGGTATAATTTAAGTTCAAGAACTTACATTTTTTTAATTTATAGAACAAGGGATTCTATTGGGGCCATCACCTTTTCTAGAGGAAATAGAAATGAAATCCCAATGCAAAAGAGGACTAACATTACATAATAAATCGATGAATCCACCTTGGAGCTAATGATGATGAATTAAAAGGCATCCTAGAGTTCCTAAAACAAGGTAGGGTATGCACGTTTAGATGCAGTTACGACTTGTGACCCCAAGAGGTGTTGCATTGTGTCAAAATCCACTAGCAAGCTGCCACCATCTACTATTGTCACTGCCACACTAGATCATCCCACCACCACCACCTCCAACAACCACTCTGACAATGCATCGATGCTTCCACCAACAACCCAAATAAAGAACATCTTCTTCACTTGGCCCACAACCACCTCACCAAAACAAGCCTACCAAAGTAGACCCTCTAGCTTCCCCTTGCCCACAACAACCAAGCGTGTGACAACTTTAGCTCCTACCATCATTGTCACCCCTTTTGTGACTCAATGATAGGGTATGAATTGTTGAAAGCAATGCACCAGGGTCTAAGAAATTTGTTTGCCTCTAAAGGAAGTTTGGGACATTGTCTTTATCTACTAACACAAAGCTTGCATAAGAGGCCGTCATGGTGCTCATGACCATTTGTATAAGTTGCTCCATCTTCATGGGAGGCTCACTTAATAGCCTCAACATCGTTGTGGCCTTTCCTCTCCTTGATCCACTTTTTAGTCAAGAGGCTACTCACCAGCCCATGTCCGCATTTCCTCCTCTTGGCTTTTTGACCTAGATCTCCTTCACCTAGAAGGAGATAGTGAGGAAATTGGACTTGCCTTGATGTTGCCATATTACTAACTAAATAAATAGCGCCTTCTTTCTACACAATTCTATGAGAGGAAGCAAAGTCCCCCAACTCATTGCATTGGGATAAGAAAATTTTAGATGGTGTTATATTAATACATGTTATGCTGACTAGTTTTGATATTTTAATGGCTGGCTAAGGTATTGTAAGTTATTGGATGGTTGTGAATTGTTGACTTAACCGTTTGTCCTTCAAATAGTACCTCCATGATCAAAGAAGGGGACTGATTTTGAAAAGGTCTTCCTTGTAGTGCTTGCATTGTAATTGAACACTAACTCTAGAATAAAGGGTTGATAGTTACATTCTTGTGCAATCATTCTTGGTATGAATTATTGTTCATATCTTGTACTTCAATTTATTATTTGTTATCGTAATTTTAGTACTTAAGCATCCACATTGCTCTCTACTACTTGTACTCTAGCTTCTATTGCTTCATCCTATTGGTGTAAATAGGTGTTTTACCTATCTAGTTCATTTATAGGTCCTATTTACATGTTAAGTTTACTTAGGTCCTACAAAATCTTTCTAGAAGTCTTAGTTGTCATGTGATCTTATCTTATCATGACATTAAATGCTTGTTTCCTAGGCCATTTAATGATGTTGAGGTAGCTGTCTCATTCTACAGGATTAAGACACATTTCAAGATATTGTCTAATCCTATCTCACAACTTTGCCTTTATAAGCAAGGCATCATATGTACATTTCATTCAATTCAATTTCATTGCAATCTTGAGCGTTGCATATTGATCACATTTGATCTAATATTTTCTTGCATCCATTGTTGCAATGTATGCTCTTGCTTTTCTCTTGTAAAAGATTGTTTTTGGTTTTGCAGGTGATCCTCGAGGCTTGAGTTCTTGAGTGACTCTAACATGATATCAGAGTTATAGATTTGCAAACCCCCTTCTTAGATCTAAGGGTGATTTGGGCTTGAATTTTTTCTAGGTACACATTGGGGCGAAACAAACCTCACCATTGAGTTCAAAAGGCTTGAAAACCCTCATTTTCATATAAAATACTTGATATTTGGGCGAAATTTTTTTGGGCCATATTTGGGGTTTTCAGATTTTTGGCAAAAAAGTTTGTACAATCATGGAATCTGTATAGTACAGATTCGTGCATACTATATAGAGTTGTATTGTTTGGTTGTTCGTCGTAGGTGTCAAATTTGAAGATTCCTTGGCATATTCAATGAATATTCGTACCTTGTCTACGTCACCTGCCTACAATTTCTACAGTCATTTTGTTAGCACACAGTACAAATTCCTTTTTGGTTGGTAGGTTTTTTAAATTAAAAAAATGTTTTCAATGGTTTATATTTAATGCCCGATCCCACATACCCTAGCGGGAGGTTCTATGGGTGCTCGGGCTTAAACGTCCTAGCGGTATGACCCTGGCCCGCCGCTCTTTGCGCCCTCGCCGCTTGGGTGGCGGCACCGCCCCTGAGAGCTTTTTAATTTTCAAACCCTACACAACGTAGTCACATGGGTGACCAGAGTTGGAGAAATTAAAAAAAAGGGGAATCATCTTTAGGAAATATCTATTTTGAGGCCAATATTTGCAAATTGTAGAAAGTCGATCAAAGTTAATAATTTGCATTCAAGGATAGAATTAATAATTATTACATTTGCTGTTGTAGATATAGCAATTATATGTTTTCATAGACATTGTGGTATGCTCTTATCATTATTGTGATGTATTTAGTATTGCATAATCTCTATTGAATATGAACATATTTAATGTTTTGCAATGCTCATCAATGCAACCATGGGTAGAATGAGGGAAATTTCAGTAGGGTGAGCAGTTACTAGATTCCTTTCCAAGTATGCCACTCCAAGTTGGCCACTTGGGGCCAAGGGGGTGAGTATCTTGTAATGTCCCCAAAATTACTTAAGTAATTTGGAGGGAAAATGATAACGGTGTTTTTAAACACCAAGTCTGCATTTAGAACTATTTTAAATAAATAATAATAAATAATTAAATATTTAATAATAAACTTAAATTATTGAAAAATAACATTTAAATTTAATAAATCGCTCCTAGCCGACTCGCCTTGAGCACTATGCTTGATTTTCTCTGGCTGATTAATTTGTTGGCATCTCTTTAAATTGGAGCACTCTCAGATGATTTGGCATCATGGAATAGAATCACGGAATCGAGATTGTGTAGCGTGTTTCCTCCTGGTGGGACATAGTCGCCATCAATGGTTTGTGATTATATTCGCCATCTCCACCATCTGTTTTGAAACTCACATCGTCGCATCTAGATTAGAGTCTTCAGGGGTGTTGCTATTTTGATCACATTCTTCCCAGCATCACACATCTCACACTACCCGCCGTCCAACTTCCACGGGAATAGCAACCCGCATCATCAGCAGGAGTATTCACACATATTGGAGGCATTCACGGGAAACACCAGGTTGCATCGATTGCACTGTGGAGGTCAACTATCAAGCATCGGGAGTCTTGGTTGTGCGAGGCTTCAGCTCAGTTGTCATCCAGCATCGGCAGAGCCAGTTCCTCCATCGGCGACATCATCAGTTGTCTCGAGAACATTGACGAAACTCTGTGAGGGGACTGCCGTCCATTCTATGTAATTCATTATGATTGCCTAAGCTATTAAACATCTCCAGTAAGTGTCGGAATTGTTTCCTCAGATCTGAGCATTGTGGATTGGGGTGTGTGGACTGATTGTTTTCAGTAATTAGTATTTGTAGTACCCTATGTGAAAATCTGCTAATCTAATTGAATTATGGCAAAGACGTTTTCAGTTATTTGATTGTGTGCAGTAGCATCTTCTGTTACATTTTATGAACAAAAATCATAGCAGGTGTATTGGGAAGCATTTGGTGTTTCATTTTTTACGTAGGCATTTTACAGTGGTATCAGAATTGTGATCCTGCCAGCTTGGGGGATGATTCTCTATGCAACTGAGTTAGAGGGACTTGAGGGCTATTGAAAGAGAAAAAAAGAAGCTAGAAACAAATAATTATAATGCCAGTCAGGGAATTGGAGGCAGAGGTAAGGAGAAGATGGAGGACCGAATCAAGGAATTCAAGGCCTTCATGGAGAAGCAAGATCAGACAAATCAAGCATTGCTGCAAATGTTGCAAAATCTGATCGCAATTAACAACAAATCAGGGTCCAACACGGCTAAATAAGGGAACCGTGAACACTCAGGAGGAGGAGAGCACAACAGGACATCAAGGGAGTCACCTCATAGTTCTTCTTAGCCCACATTTTTGCCTAGTATTGAAGCAACACATGAGGAAGAAGAACATCTCAGCTTCAGCACCACTGTCCAGGACTACATGAAGCTAGATGCTGAAGCTCAGGCTGCCATTCCACTCGGTCAATTCATCACAGCTGGGAGGGAGTTTGAAAGCAATGGGAGACTACATCCATAGCGAATGAACAAGGATTTGCAGAACAAGGTTAGCAAGCTTTCACTTCTAACTTTTGATGGCTCGAGGAAGGTGACGACACACTCATGGATCCAGAAATTGAACACATACTTTTCTCTCAACCCCATGACGGAAGGAGAAGCTATCAAATTCGCTATATTGCACTTGGAGGGCTTGGCTCATGAATAGTGGCACCATGGTATTGTGACCCAAGGATTTGAGCTTGTGAAGACATATGTTGATTTCACACAAAAGCTGATGGACAGATTTGATAGGAAAGATCCAAAGGCATTCTTTTAGGAGTTGACAAGATTGAAGCAGATGGGCACCATGGATGATTATGTTTCAAAATTTTAGAGGCTTGTTGTGATGGTACTAGATGTTTCAGACAAAAGGCTCACATTCTTTTTCATTGAAGGCTTATCTGAATCCGTTCGAGGTTTGGTGAGAGCTTTTGAGCCAACAACTTTGGAAGAGGCTATTTGAAGAGCTTTGAACCTTGAAGACTCTACGAAGAACAAGCTTATGATCAAGAATGTGTCAATGGGACAATCAAAGAAGCCATTGCATGAGATTATTCTTCAATTGATGAAACCACCACCGCAATCTCCCGAGATGTCTAGAAACGAGCTTCAAAGAAGGGGATTGTGCTATTATTGTAAGGGACCTTTTGTAGATGGTCACAGGTGTAGGGGCAAGGGACAAATCCACTATATTGAGGTCATCTTTGATGATGAAGCGGAAGAGGGGGGGTAAATTCTTCTTTAGTGAGGAAGTGCAGGTAGAGGCATTGGACGAAAGACATTCAGGAGGCACCCTTGCATCACTTTCAGGAGCACCAAAGTATCATTCTCTTTGCATTAGAGGCGACCTATACGAACAAAGGGTAACAATACTAATTGATAGCGGAGCCACCCACAATTTGATCGATGAGAAGTTAGTAGCTAAGTTAAGCTTAAGGGCAGAAGATTTCGAAGGATTTGATGTGGCAGTTGTAGATGAGTACACTATTCCACGCAATCGTTGGATTCGATAGATGGAGCTGACCATAGGAGGCCACAGGATGCGAGATGACTTCTACATATTCAACATTGGTGAAACAGAGGTGGTCTTGGGAGTACAATGGTTGCACTTGCTTGGAGAGTACACAACAAATTATCAGACTCTGGAGTTGAAGTTCAAAGCAGATGGAAGAGAAGTCATTCTCCAAGGATTGCCCAAGGCGGGGCCTAAGAACATTTCAGAGGAGTCAAAGGCAGGAACGAGGACCTGCAAGGATTCAGCTCTGAAGTTGCTTGAGGGCAAGCAACACTCTAATGGGGAGGACTGTCATGTCCTCAAAATTACTTGAGTAATTTGGAGGGAAAATGATAATGGTGTTCTTAAACACCAAGTTTGCATTTAAAACTATTTTAAATAAATAGTAATAAATAATTAAATATTTAATAATAAATTTAAATTATTGAAAAATAACATTTAAAATTAATAAATCACTCCTGGCCGACTCGCCTTGAGCACTATGCTTGATTTTTTTTGGCCGACTAATTCGTTGGCATCTCTTTAAATTGGAGCACTCTTGGATGATTTGGCATCATGGAATAGAATCACGGAATTGAGACCGCATAGCATGTTTCCTCCTAGTGGGACGTAGTCACCATCAGTGGTTTGTGATTATATTCGCCATCTCCGCCATCCGTTTTGAAACTCACATCATCGCATCTAGATCGGAGTCTTTAGGGGTGTTGATATTTTGATCGCATTCTTCCCAGCATCGCACATCTCACACTATCCACCGTCCAACTTCCGCGAGAATAGCAACCCGTGTCATCAGCAGGAGTATTCACGCATATTGGAGGCATTCACAGGAAACACCAAGCTACATTGATTGCACTGTGGAGGTTGACTATCAAGCATTGGGAGTCTTGGTTGTGCTAGGCTTCAGCTCAGTTGTCATTCGGCATCAGTAGAGCCAGTTCCTCCATCGGCGACATCCTCAGTTGTCTCGGGAACATTGATGGAACTCTGTGAGGGGACTACTGTCCATTCTATGTAATTCATTATGGTTTCTTGAGGTATTAAACATCTCCAGTAAGTGTCGGAATTGTTTCCTCAAATCTGAGCATTGTGGATTGGGGTGTGTGGATCGATAGTTTCCAGTAATTGGTATTTGTAGTATATAATATTATTTTCCTTGTGTAAAAATATGGTTATCTAATTGAATTCTAGCAAAGACATTTTCAGTTATTTGATTGTGTGTAGTAGCATCTTATGTTACGTTTTATGAACAAAAATCATAGTGGTTGTATTGGGAAGCATTTGGTGTTTCATTTTTTACGTAGGCATTTTACATATCCACCCTTGGGCTTAGGAAGGTGAATCTACGGGCCTCCTATTGTAGTTTCTCCCCATTCTCCACATGGATTGCTTGTTGTTCGTAAGAGGGGTGGATGAGGTAGCAAGGGTAGGGAATGCAGTTACAAGTTTATCTGCCAAGTACGCCACCCCATGCTGGATGACTGTGTGTCTGCCACTTGAGGGCTAAGAGGGATGGTATATCCGCTCTTGGGCTTGGTATGGATAGCTTCAGGCGGACTTATCATGCTTCTCATCCAAGTACCATTATGATCAACTTCCAATACGCATTATGGGTATTGGGTGATTTATATTGTTTGAAATAGTTATTTACCTACATGATTTAAATAGATAAGTCATTAATTATATATATGTTTGATCATATTAAGTATATTCCAATGGTAGCTAACCTAATTGCAGGACCTAAACCAAGATTTATTTGGCTTAAGGCATTTAATTGGTGAGTTAAAACCCTAACTACATTATATTTGTGATTCTAGGGCAAGATTTAGGGTCACATGGGTCTCTTGGTGCATTCTTTTGATTTGTTTGTTTGTGCTTTTCTTTTCCATGGATCATTCTAAGGTTCCTTTGCTAACATCATACAACTATTCAACTTGGCATCAACATGCATGGAGTGTTCTAATGAATCAAGGTCACTCTCTATATGTTGAGGATAAGGACCTAAACCTAATGATGATGAGAAAAAGATAAAATGGATGATTAAACATACTAAAGCTCTTGGATGTCTTCATAGCTTAATTTCTCAAGATCTATTATTTCAAATTGAATCATGTTAGGATTCTCATGAAGCTTGGAACAAATTGAAAACATTATATGGTACTACAAATGAAGTAAAAGGCTATCAAATTAATAGTGAACTAATGAACCTCAATCCTAAGAACTTTGATAACATCTAAGACTACATCACTAAGGTCAATGATCTAAAAGAGCAATGTAAAGCATGTGGAATTGATAAAAAAAAACAATTAGTTGGTCTATAATGCATTGAACAAACTTGGTCTTGATTATGTAACTTTTGTTTCTAGCTTTCATACTCATAGGTTAACTATGGGTTTTGTATATACTACACCTTCATTTGTAGCTTTTTCTAAGATGTTAATACACGAGCAACAAAAACTTCTTTCTATGGGTCTCATAAGTTCACCTAAATCCCAGGCATTGTTGGTTTGTTAGGTGAAAGGGTAGGAACATTCTGATAAGAAACAAAAGAAATCAAAGAACAATCCACATTCAGATCAACCACAAAATAAATTCTCTTCCAAAGAGAAATCATCTAAGAAGGAGAAGCTTACTTGTTCATATTGCAAGAAGCTTGGACATGATGGACATTCTTGTTATAAGAAGCGTGTTGATGAATTGAAACATCTTCTTAAAAAGAATCATATTGATCTATCTTCTAGAACGTCTAAGTCAACTTCTTCAAAACAGTCTAAAAATGACAAAGGTCATGCTAGTCTTGTTACTACATCAGGTAAAGTTCTTTGTGCTTCTATAGGTCTTGGATTAGGGAGGTGGCTTATAGATTCAGGAACATCTCATCATATGGTATCTTCACAATCTATATTCTCTTCTTTTGAGCCTTGTGCTATGTCACTTATTTTGATGAGAAACAATACACACATGAATGTAATTGGGAAGGGATCTATTGATATTGGGGAGGGCACTTTCAATGATGTTTTGTGTGTACCTCATTTGTCAAACAATCTTCTTTCCAACTATCAGGTTACCCATGGTGGAGCAGGGAGGACTGTGGAATTCACTCTTGATTCAGTTATTATTAGAGACTTGGAGAGGAGAGAGATTATTGCAACTAGGATGGTTGATCATTCATCTTAGTTATACACCTTTGCAGATTTTGCTTTTGATGATGGCTTTGATCCTTTGGCTATTGATCACACTTCTAGTGTGGACCATGATTTTGAGGAAACTTTTGGCTATTTGAACTTGGGTTTTCTCACATCAGTTCCCATTCTTGAGCCTTGCATTTCGTCTCCTCCATCTTCTATTGCATTTGATGATGCTTGTGTTGTCACAGTTTTGGCCTCTTGTGATTTAGTACAATAGGATATACATCGTCTTCTAGATACATCTACTTGGGATGAGTACTTGACAGACATTGCAAGTCTGTTTTGTGAGTCCCACATTTCAAATTTGGGAGACACCATTGATTGCATACGTCTTCTCTTTGCTGGAGATGATCCTTCTTTAGTTGTTGTGAGGGAACACTCTAACCCTCTTGTTCATTATCTACATGATCATTCTTCACAGTTTGACGTGAGTGTGGATACTTTTGGACAAAATTTGGAGGAGGCTTCTTTGTCTTCAGAGGAGATATCTTTATTTGTGGATTATGTTCTACATCCGTTTTTAAGAGATTTTGGATTGTCCTCTTTAGTAGTGTGGTCTAGAACACCTATTTGGAGTGTCTCAGTTTTTAGTATCGACATGGAGACACTTGAGCATAGTTTAGAGACCTCACACATCATCCTTCTTCCCACATCTTCCTTTCAAGATTGGGAAGACATCTTGCATACCATTTTGGTTTTGTTTCTTCCTAAGGGGGAGGAATGTTGTTCCATGAGATTGGATCATCTTCAACATTCAATATCGAGCTTCTACCATCATTGCAGGAGACCCAACATTGGGAGGGAAGGGAGGGGAGGGGCTGCATGGTCTCTCTTCTTCTCTTTTATGGGGGGGGGGGTTTCCTCACATGGGGTTTTGTCCTTCTCATTCATTAGTGGGAGCATTTTGTTTTTATCTCTCTTTTGGGGAGAAGATTTGTCCTATTGGGTTTTCTCCTTTTCTCCATTTGTGAGAGATTGCATTTGTACATGGGTACCTAACATGGCCTAGTTGCTGGGACCCATAATCATCCTTGCATATTTTCATAACAATCTACTCCCTAAGTTGCACTTAATGGGGTGTTGGGGTAAATAGGTGTTTTACCTATTTAGTTCACTTATAGGTCCTATTTACATGTTAAGTTTACTTAGGTCCTAGGTAATCTTTCTAGAAGTCTTAGGTGTCATATGATCTTATCTTATCATGGCATTTAATGTTTGTGTCCAAGGTCATTTAATAATGTTGAGGTAGTTGTTTCATTGTACAAGATTAAGACACATGTCAAGATCTTGTCTAATCCTATTTGACAACTTTGCCTTTATAAGAAAGGCATCATATGTAGATTTCATTCAATTCAATTCCATTGCAACTTTGAGCATTGCATATTGATCACATTTGATCTAATATTTTCTTGCATCCATTATTGCAAATTTATGCTCTTGCTTTTCTCTTGTAGAAGGTTGTTTTAGGTTTTGTAGGTGATTTTGGAGGCTTGAGTCCTTGAGTGACTCTAACACATCCCCACTAGAAATCTCCCTCTTTTAGCACTGCAAGAGCAGAATTGGGCCCTAGTATTGGAGGTTTTTTTTATATTGCTAATCGTTTACAAATATTTTGCTCATACGAGCATTGACATGAGACTAATATCAACTTCTTTTGAGCAACTACACTTGAAGCCACTTATGGAAGACCAAGAGTCACAACTTAGAATTCCATTTATTTAGAAACCACCTTCACGTTAGAAACCAACAACTTAGAATTCTATATTGGATGTCCCTTTGGGATTTGAACTTGAGTCTCCGCAATGAGAACCCAATGCTTTAACCAATTAACCTCAACCACTTGGATAGTATGGGAGGTCTTGAACAAGAGCATGCTAAGATAGTTTTTTTGCATCTCTAGCCACCACCAAAAGGTCAATAGTAGGATGAATGGCATCTCAAAGGAATTGCAGTTCAAGTATAGAAGGGAGGAAGTCAAGTGGAATTAGGGTCTTAGTGAAGAATTGGAAATTATAAAATGCAGTTGTGAATTTGGCTAGTTTAATGAGAAAATATTCCCTTAGGGAACAATAAGTTCTTATAATACTTGCAATATTCCTACATCTGCACTCATACAACACTTGCCACACAAAATCCTCCTCCATATCTTTGCTAACTGTGAAACAATGTGACAATCTCCTAGACCCGATTTCTTCTCCAAATGCCATTGAAGCACCCGCAATTTCAAATTTAGAAGGGGTAAAGAGGAGGATGTGAATAGTGCAAAGAGAATGCCAAGAGGAGTGAAAAGACGTCCCTTGATAAAGTCTACCCACTAGATCACACATGTATATGCATTGAAAGTCGCCTGCCAATTTTAAGGCATCCTTAGATTCATGTATTAAGAGACATTTCTATAGTATCTATCAATGGAAATTCCCCTAAGTTCATCTATTGGCCTCCTTGAAGCATTGGGTGAAGGAGAAATGTTGAAAGTTTCTATGCTCTATGAAGAATATTGTTCAATTTCTACTTAAAGTGCTTCTTTTGATCATCACATTGATGATAACACGAGAATTGCTTTCTATGACTAACTTATCCATCCTTGAGATAGGGGGAATGCGTGCTCATCCATCATTTTTCAAACTTTTGCCTCATTTTTTGTTCCCTAACAAAGAAAGGTGGTGGAGGATGCCACAAAAGCCTCACTGTGAGATTGAATAAGAGAGTGCCTACCAGCTAAACTAGGGTTGCCATGGGAGACCCTATGAAAAAGAGTTTTCTCCTCTCTATCTTAGGAGAAGATCAACTCATAGAGGGTCAATCCTTATGATGAACTCTTGTCCATTAAGCAGGTATAAAGAACTTACATTACATTGGATGCAAATATTAGAATTGTTTACAATGAGCTTCAATTCAACAGTTAGAAACTAAAACATTGTAATCTCATTATTATGAACTCTAGGAAAATGGCTGAAGTAGAGGGAAATTCTAATGATTTTAAAATGTTGGAATTTGTTCAAAAAATTTACATTGCAGTAGCAAAAAATGTCAGAATTATTTAAAATATGATTATGTTTTTGATAAGTAGCATTTATAGGGTGCCGTACCCTTTACACAACGAGCTGCAAGGGCTAAATGGAATGAGCAAGGTTTTGAAAGAACCAAGAACCTTTTACAAAGCTAAAAAAAGGACACAACTAAACGAAACATAACATCACTAGCGAAAGAACCGCAAAAACACAGCAGAGGACAAACAACACCTAGTCACCAGACAACTAGGAGTGATAGAACACATAGGACCAATCAACAGTCCAAGGTCAACAATTAACAAAGCCATGAGCCAGGAAACAACCCACACCACAACAACCCCTAGAGATTGCTTGAAACAACCAGGCCACAAACCACCTGCAGCAGCTGGATTGCATCAGACCTTCCGCTCAGAATAGACAAAATTGAGCCTTACAGATTCCCATCAAAAGATCGAGGACCCAAAAAAACCGCCAGGAATAGTTAGACAACGAACCACCTGCAGCAACAGGACTGCAGCAGACCTGCTCAAAATTGGCAAAACTGAGCCCCAAAATCACCTCAAAAGGATAGGGCTCCCCTCTATAGGAGAGGAAGAAGTGGGGACCAAAACTACCAGAGAAACCTCCCTCCAGAGCAAGCACGTTCCATCTTGATAGGAACCAGCTGAAGAGAGAAGCACTTCCCACCATTTCTACAACCACAAACTCCACCTCAATAGGAGAGGGCTCCACCTTAATAGGAGCAATATTCACCTCAATAGAATACAACGATAGTAGAACATGGTAGCAAGCAAGAACTCCAATAGAAAAGGAAAACACCTCCTCCCTTGGCACCCAGAAGGACAAAAACAAATGGAAGGGCAACACCAACCTCTCAGCCAACATAATCGACCTAAGCCACCATAAAACCAGCAGCTCCTTCCTTAGATCAAGCACCGACCACCACAAGGGGCCACCAACCAACCGTAAAATATGATTATGTTGAACAGTCAGATTAAACTTGTAAAATTTGGTAATAAAGAACAATATAAAGTATGGCAAGACTAAAGAAAAATCTTCAAAATTTTAAGAACTGGGAATGATTTAAAGAACTCACTCTACATTGACAGAAAATGGAAAGCAATTTTAAAGAAATTTCAATTGGTGGTCAGACT
>VDFB02067070.1:0-21221 GCA_007258455.2 Sequoia sempervirens
AGCCAATTTAGTATGGCCTTATCTTCTGATTCTTCATCTAAGTTCCCAGCTTTTACAAATCTGCCATCTAATGTCGTTGTAGATTGTTCTGATTTTTGGGTGGTTGTAGATGGCTATCCATATGTAAGCATATGTTTTAAGGTAACATGTGATAGAGATGGAAAAGAGTGTCGACACCCATATTTCCCATTCCTTTGTCACTTATCTATACTTTGTTGGTGAATTGGTGTGAGAGTGAAGCCAATTGTTCTTAAACATTTGAAGGGTTAGATTGTGCCACCCTTTGATATGAAGCTTTGTTGTTTCTCACCATTAGATGAATATGATGTGCTAACTTCTCTGTTTCTCACCATTAGATGAATCTGATGTGCTAACTTCTCTGTTGTGAGGTATTAATGTATCTTGAGATGTTTTCAATGTATGGCAAGCTTGGGTGACATTATAGTCTGCTGTGATTGTTACCTCCTGTCCATTGACTGGAAATTTCAGACATTGATGATAGGTGGAAGGTACTGCTTGCATATCATGAATCCAAGGATGTCCCAACAGTATGTTGTATGTTAGTTCCTTATCTAAGACTTGAAAAACCACATTTTGGACAATAGGTCTCACTTGAATGGGTAATATGATCAATCCTTTAGAGGATCTTTCTTCCTCATCATATGCTTTGATTGTGATTTTTCTTCTTGTATCAATGGCTTCATCTGAGTATCCTAGTGCACGAATCAGCTTTAAGGTACAAATATTTAAACCAGCCCCTCCATCTATCAGGACACGCTTTACACGGTGTTTATGGATGAGGACTTCAATGTGAAGGGCGGAATTATGCGGATGGGTGAGTGATACATCATCATGTTCAAAAAATGAAAGGCAATGAGGTGTAGATAGATGTCCCACCATAGCTTGAAATTGACATACATCCAAATTGTTAGGTACCGTGGTTGATACAAGAGCTTGCTCAAGAACCTCTTTGTGTGATGGGGAGATCTTTAGAAGTTCTAAGATAGATATTTGCATCGGTATTTTCTGTAATTGATCGATGAGATTATATTGATTGGAGGGAGGATCCACAGATTGGGATGATAATGATGCTCCTTTCAATATAACTTTGGATTGTGCCCTTGTTGTGGCATTAACCGGTTGGTACTCTTGTTTCCCTTTGAGTGTGATTACATTAATTTGGTTTTCAGATTTGTCCATATGTTGTACCAAATTAGTAGGTGTAATGTCATTGTTTCGATTGATTTGATTGCATAACTCCTCATCCTCCTTGACAGCAGAAAGACAAAGGATCGTTGTGTTATAAACATAACCGACATTCTTACCTTTGCTATTTGTGGAAGAGGATTCTCCCTTCTGATAATTGGGTAGAGGATTTTTGAATGTTGTATGATCTTTATTTGTTTGGTGCCCCTCTACAAATACTTTCTTTTGTTTGATAAGGTCTTGCATCGCATGTTTTAACTGCCAACAATTTTCAGTCATGTGGCCTTTATTTTGATGGTAGTTACAGTAATGTGAGTCATTCCACCATGATGGTTTGACTTGAGGATCCCAATTCCTAGCCTCTTGTACTTGAATAAGTTTTTCATCTAAAAGTTCTTTGAGGACTGATTCCAATGATTGCCCTAATGGCGTGAATTTTCGTTTATTGGATGGTCGTTGGAATGATTGGGTTTTTGTTTCTTCATTGTCTTGATTATTTCCTTGATCACTACTTTGTTTGACATTAGAATCATTGTTTTGTTTGTTTGTAGTGGTTGGCGTCAAGGTGAATACTGGTTTGGATGTGTGTGTATTGATTATGGTATCAGTATTCTTATTCTTTTGCCAAAATCTTGGCTTTTCATTATTGTTGTTAGAGGAATTGCTATTGTTTGAACCTTCAATGAAGTGTTTGATTGTTCCTCTTTTGATTAGAGCCTCTTCTATTTTGAGCCCCTTTTCGATAACTTGTTCAAATGTAGATGGACATTGCAAGTCCAATCTATAATTCATTTCATCTACTAGGTTATCAATGAACATCTCTATCTTCTCCTCTTCAGGAATAGATCCAGGGTATTTAGCAAATAGCCTTCTCCATCGTTGGAGAAAGGAAAGAAACTTTTCACCCTTTGCTTGTTTGGTGTTGTAGAGTTCTTTTAGGCTCACCCCGTGTTGGATGTTGAATGAGAAGCGTGTTATGAACCTATTGATTAGTTCTTCAAAAGATTGGATCCCAGGTTCCATTTTAGAGAACCACTCCATGCAAGTGTTTCCTAAGCTTCTTGGAAACAATTGTAGTAAGTAAGAGTCCTCGTGTGCAAACTCTATGCTCATGGTTCTAAATTCCCGTACGTGATCAATTGGATCGATTCTTCCATTGTATTTGTTGTATGTCAGGTATTCACAATACCGTGGAAATATTATCATGTTAATGCTTTGGTCAAATGGATAAGGGCAAATATCCTGTAAGGAATATCTTTTTGTTGGTCCTTGTTGGATGTTTTGGAACTGTAGTTGTAATTGTTGGATTTGTCTTGTCAAAGTATCTACTTGATTTGGATTTTCTATACTAGTTGCCTTAGGTGTGGTCGTTTCCTTGAGTTGGTTGACGTCAGAGTCCTTAGGAAGCTTAGCACCTTTGTCAGCTAATAACAAAAGATACTTTTCCATATCTTGCTCTAACATCTTTTCCATAAATTTATGGAAATGAGGGTCTTGTTGAACTTTCTCGATTTCTTTTGCAGTTATTTCTTTTTCTTGTGAATTAGTGAGAGGATCAGTGTTGCTATATTGTCCCCAAGGGTTTTCTTCATTCATGGCTACTATTCTTTCATTTTCTTCTTGTTGTTGTCTTTGATATGCTGATTGTGTGAAAATAGGCATACAAACTTTTTACTCTAGACTTTGATCTTGGATTTTTAATTTGATAAGTGTCATTTTTAACGAAGTTTTTGATAAAACTACGTCAAAAATCTGATTTAGTTGTGTCTAGTTTCATGATGAAAGGATGATCAAATCCTTGATAGGGAAATTTTGACACAAAAAATCTCAGATTAGTGATGATTGATAAGGACACTTTGCAAGATGTTTCAAGAGCTAGGCATAATAGTAAAGTTTTCTTTTTATATGATTCAAGTGTTTCGGACTATGGAAAAATGTTTTGGACTGATAAAAACCTTGTTTTCAATGTTGGCAATCTGACAGACTGTCTTACTAACTCTCTATTTTTCTGACTTTCCAAAGCACTAAAACAGAGGTCTAAAGCGCTAAAACAGAGCTACGACGCGCTAAAACAGAGCTACTATGCACTAAAACAGAGTTACAACAGGCTAAAATAGAGATACAACACGCTAAAACAGAGTTACAACGCACTAAAATAGATATACAACGTGCTAAAACAGAGCTCTGACGCGCTACAGAATGTTTCTGAGGCGCTACAAAAAACTATCTTACTCTATGAAATTCACTTGGTCTTGTATCGTATTGTATGGCCGGTTGTGGGATGTATTCTGGACGAATTCGTTGACTGTGATTGTGGTGTTGCCTAAGAGCCCTTCTTTGATAAAATGCTTGTGAATCTAAGGGAGCTACAGCATAGTCGTCTGTATAACCTCTAGAGAAATTGTGATATCTATGAATAAAGGTCCTATGTTGGAGTAGAACTTTTATGCTTTGATATAAAAATCGTTGTTTTCTCAAGAGTTGTTTGTATGTAAGTGTTTTCTTTGGCTTTCTGATTCGTTTGACAAGAGACTTCTTGACAAATTTGGTGGATACCTAATCTTGAATCATGAGAATTTCACAAGTTTTTTATTTGAAGATTTTTTTGTTGTGATGATCTTATCTGAATTTAATGAAGGAAAACACAACAAGCAAGAACAAAATAGTTGATTTAAATCCTAGAATCTAAACAGATAGTGTATGTTTTAAGAACCAAACATGATCCTTCTTGATTTTCACTGGTTTGATAACAAGATAAGACAATTCAAACATACTCACTCCTAGAGACAAAAGGTCATCGTTATATACTCGAACGGCCCACAGCTTGGAATTGCGTTGACTCACACAGCCATGTCACCCCCTAGAGGGCGCTCTTGTTTTTGTCTTTTCCAAGTGCGTACTCAGAGTGACGAAAGTGGATACCGGATCCCCTAAGCAAACAATCCTTGGCAATTATATGGTGAGTGCTTGAGGGTAGATTCTTCCCCACCCCTGCACCGCCAAGTATTACAATGTTCAGGAACTGACAAGCGTGCTTCTATTTCTAGGTTCTTAGATAGGGTTTCCGTTCAGAGCGACAAATGGATAAACTCCCTCGAGAGACCTCCCAATCTTTAGAACAAAGATTTTGGGGATGGTTATCCTGCACACTTCCGTTGAAAAAGGGTTTCCCTAGATTCACATAAATTTTAAAGTGGGTTGGAATGCCGTGGATTTTGGCTGTCCCCACTCAGGTCGTTCCCGTAGGGTGAGTACTTTTTCCCACTACGACAGGCCTGTCTAAAGGTTTTAATGAAAGCTTGAAAATGCGCAAAGTAAAAGTGAGTTTGGTATTCTGATGCACCCAATCAAGGGGAGAGCATAAACCTATCACCCAATCACAGCAAATAAGTTGTTCACTTTTTTAAAAACCCAAAAGACAAATTATCTAATCTATATGGAGATATTGCTCCATAAAAAGCATGACGTTCAATTTTAATCCCACAAGTAATAATGAAGTTTCTATCCTAGGATTGATCAATTTTTATCCGTTTGCTATCCTAGGATTGATAAATTTTAACCCGTTTTCTGTCCTAGGATTGATAAGTTTTAACCAAAAAGAGATTAAAGAACAAAATCTGGCCGCGGATGCGTCAGATCCAGATAAAAGATATTAAAAAACAAAAGGGTTGAGGCGCTAAAACAGTGGGTTGAAGCACTAAAACAGTTGTACGACGCGCTAAAACAGTTGTGCGGCGTGCTAAAACAGTTGTACGGCGTGCTATAGTTTTCCTCCAACGCGCTACAGAATCCAGCCGGTGCACTATAAAAAACCACGATTCTGCTAAAACAAACACCCCGATACCTGTAAGACACTTTTCACAAAAAATTTGTAGAATATGGGGTTAGGCCCCATGGTGGGCACCAAAATGAAAGTGTATGAATGAGATAAACAATTTATAATGCATCTACACTTCTAAATAAGACATTGCATCAAAGATTCAAAAGAATTTAAGCTAATTTAAACTAAGAATCTTCAGAAATCTGTCCTATTGCTCTCTAACTCTAAAGATTTCCTTAATCAACTTGCTCTTAAATTTTAGAAGCTAATTGATTACTAAAATGACACTTAGAGAATGAGAATTGAGCTAATTCTATTTCTATATGATTAATAATGCAAATCTACTGTAATGACAGCCATGACTGTAAACTATGAAATACTGAAGAAAGCTTGATGGATGATTGACGGATTGATCCTAAAACTAGATTACCTGAATGCTTGAATGCCTGCAAAACCTGCAGAGTAAGATTACATAAATTAGGATCCTTTTACTGTAAGATTACACAAATTAGGATCCTTTTCCTGTAGCCAGAAACCTATATTTATAGATTTCACGGCACACATTTGTGAAGGGGCACGGGATAAAAGGCTAGGATTTCTTCTGAGGAAATGTGTGGTGAGAGATGGAGACTCTTGAGATTTCCATGGAGATTGTTCCTCCCCACAAAAACATCAAGCCAGAGGATAGGAGAAGATTTTCCTGTGACAGCCTTTCACGGCCATTCCCGTAAATGCACAGTAGTTGGTTGTTGAAATATTTAATAAAACTGAATAGTTTTATTTTATTGTTGAGATTTGATGAGGTGGAGGTTTTTAGAACATTTTAGGAATATTTTATTTGATTTATTCCCAAAATTTGAAAGAAAAATAGAATATTAATTTAAATAAACAAACTATAGGAGTTTTATTTATTAAATTAAATGTGAAAGAAGAGTGATTAATTAATTTAAACAAAGTATGTGAACTTTATTTAATTAATTAAAGTAGATTAATATGATCCTTATAAATAGGAGAATTTGATTATAATAAAAACAAAGGTATTAATTTTGCTTATTTAATTAAAATTAGAATAAAAGAAGAATTTAGAAGAAATAAATATGAACTATATAAATAAATAATTTTTATTTATTTAATAGTAGAGGAATAACAGATTAATTAAACAAATAAATGCATTTAATTAATTAGACCATTTTTAGGTGTATACAGTAGTAAGGCCACCACATTCACCTAAGCAACAAACAAAGATTGCATGCCATAAATACATACAAACTATGCAATTGAAGGCACCCAAACAAATTTTCAAATTTGAAAAAGGAGGACCGAAATTAAAGACTCCATACCAAACAACATTAAATATATAAAGAGATTTTCAAATTCAAAATTGCATTTCCATTAACCATGTTGCACTTTCATATTCACTGCAATATTTTCCTGAAGGCTGACAAACAAAGAGGAGAAGAAGATGCATCGCCAATAGCACACTATCAACATTCAAGTACTTTACAAAAACACACTGTTTATGCCTATGAATGCCAATGTCAAACTTCTTGATTTTCACATTAACTATTCATGTCCATATGACAATATGTTTAAAACCATGGTAATGTTTCTCAAAAAAACTTGTTACTCAACATTCAAGGTTTCAACTTACACTGTTTTAGAATGTCCAAGAAGTTCATTTCATTTTCTAGGTTCTTACGTTCTTACTATATCCCAATATAGATGTGTTATATTCACTGTAAAAGTTATGTGACCCACAAACCTATAACATAATATATGGGATTTCAACTTACAAAGTTTATGTCTGTTAAGTCATTTAAGTTTGTGTTGCTATTCAAAATGGTTGCTAATATAGATCAATTCTATGCACCCTAGCTATTTTTCAAGCATATGAAAGTGACAATTATACCAACTATTTCAACTTTATCTATTTATGATTGTCGAGTAATTTTAGTTCAATTCCTAGTATTTTTGTTACGTTCTATATGCCTGGGTATATAAATCAGTTATTTGCACTGTAAATGTTTCTCACCCACTATATGTTGACTCAATATATGGGGTTTCAACTTAACATTGTTTATGGATGTCAATGCTTTCTAGTTCCTTAGATTGTGATTGTTAAACCCTATGTGATTGTTGCACAAGGCTAGGTAACTTTTTTGCATGACAATGTCATTGTTGCAACTAATTCTTTCAAACTCACTATTTAGGGTTTCAAATAATACTGTTTATGATTGTGTATGAATGTTCAATTTCAACATTTTCATATATTAGAAACTTGTAATTCAATATCACATTGTTTCATGCTTGATTCCTCTTGATGAATGACAATGAATTTTAGTTATCTACATTGTTAGTTCCAATCAACTTAATGGCATTACATAAACTACTTTCATTTCAATCAAATAAGTTTTAAACATGTCCAATTCAAACAAAATAGTGTGATCAAATAAAACTTTAACACTTACTGAATTTACCATTATAAACTACTAGCTAACACAATAAAGGAATTAAAAAAAACAAACATGCATCACTCTATCTTTAAGGGTTTTCAATGGTGTTTCTTATCATTGTTTCAAACATGTCTCAATAATGTGTGTAGGTTCAATATAAAGTTGATATGATGTCCAAGCCAATGAAGAAGAGAGCCACGACACGGTGGCCAACGAGTTAAAGAGGGGTTTCATTCCCCCTGAAGAAGAACAAAATCTAGAAGTGAAGATAGTTGTTGTAGTTACTTCTCCATCAGGCAGGTAGACAATAACATCACGACATTGGGAATTGACAATGAATGAAATAGTTAATCATCAAAAAAATGACATGGTGGACAGCCACCGTGAGGAACATAATGATGACCCGACTCTTCCCTTAGCCCCTACCCCACTGTTTTGGTTGGAAGATGGATCTATGAAGGAGGGTAATGATAGTATAAGTCTTCCATCACCCCCTACCCAACCCTCTTGGTTGGTTTAGGGAGCTATTGGTGAGGGTTATGACAGTTTAAGCCTTCCCTCGGCCCTTACCCAACCACCTTGGTTGGCTGATGGAGCCAAAAAATTGGGTATTGTCTTGCAGTGCAAAGAAGAGCAAGGAACTTATTCATTGCCTTCTCCACCTAACACTTTTGCCATACCATAGTTGCTTCATTACTATGCAAATTCTAGCAAGGAAATAGAGTGGAAGAAGGAGGAAGACAAAGCTAGAAAGCAACAAGATAGGAAGGAGAGAGAGTAAAAGAAGCAGCAAGAGATAATTCAAAGGATACAAGATAGGAAGGAAAGAGAGAAAAAGAGGGACCAAGACCGAGTTCAAAAGAAACAAGATAAGAAGGAAAGGCAGGACAAGATGGAGCAACAAAAGGTTAAAAACAAACAAGATAGGAAGGAAAGAGAAATCAACTAGGCCCATAGGTCAATGTAGCGAGAAAGACATATAAGCAGTCCTACAAACCCATTTGCACACAACCATGCCTTGTTTTGGGATATATTAAACATATACATCCCTTTGTTTGGAGAGTTGAATGTCAATTCAAGTGTCATCCCAAATATAGGTTGCACTCCACTCTCTGTTGCAAATAGTTGTTCAACACCATTGCATCTAATTAGCACTCAATTTACAAATGCAAATGCAAATCATGTAAGGACAACTCAAAACACACAAGTATGAGACAAGAACACATCTCCAAATGTTTATCTTGGCATGCTTGATTGATGTTGGGAGGGACCATCACTACAACTATATGACTGATTGGCTACTTTTTTGTTGTGTATTCCAAGTTGCAATATAATATATAGTTCAATTGTTCATTGTTTAATTTTGTTGTTGGGGACTAAAATACCCTGATATTAAGCAAAAAAAAATTGCCTGTCATGTCACCCTCCCACTTGTGCATTGGCCCATATTATATATTTTTTTAAATCAATCACCCCAACACTTGTCAAGCACATTTTATGCCAACATGTCCAAATTGGCCAATTTTTCCCTCTGCCCGAAAGTGGAGCCCACAAGGCTCTTTAATTAGTGAAGACATCTATGTACAGTGGATCAGACGACCGCATGTCCAGGACAACCTCACCACCCTAAACAAACAATTTAGAGCATTAATCACTCACCGCCTCCTTTGTTACCTCCATTGACCAACTTGCCTTACACGTCCCTTCACATCTACTTGGTCTGTCAGGCAAGTAAATTGGAGATCAGGGTTCATTCAATGCTCCAAATTCTCGCACATCCTGCTCATTCTCATTCCTTTTGTTTGCAAACATTCTTGACTATTTGTTTGGTTTCGCACCAAATTTTGTTCAACCATGCATTGGGGAGGCATCTTTTCACCAAAACATTTTTTAGTATTAAACCATGTTGCATACACTGATAATTTTTAAAGTATAGTGATACATAGTTTAATACTTAAATGCTATTCTTAAAAAGAAGTCTCCCCAATGCTATAACCTCCAATGTCACTACAAATTTATGTCCTATAATATGTAAATGTTGTTTTCACCATTATGCACATGCCTATATTTAAGATTCGATATCAAATGGATTTGCTTATTGGTTTATTAATGGTTATGTTTATGGACCTAATTAGCAATATGATGTCCATCTCGGTAGTGTAGTGCAATTGCTTGTTAATGGAAGTATGCTTAATTATACTCAAACTTTGTTTATGGTGATTGCTTGATTGGGATGAAATGTACAACACACTTCGCATAACTATTGCATGTATACAACATTATGCATTGACAACCACTAACAATATCACTTGAATCTTCATATAGTCATGTACACAACATTGGCAACATCAATTACATGATATAGAATGTAAAAAGTGCAACAACCTCTTATGTATAATATAATGGAATTGGTGATCGGACAATCTTGGCTCTTTGTTCTTCTCATGCAATTTGATGTATGGAAATATTGGCAGTGATGTAATGCAAGTGGTGATATATTATGGGAGTGTTGGTTATACTAATTGTATGTTTTGGTTGCATGTTTTAATGCTATGGGTCATTCACAATCAATATGGTTTGTATGTTTGTGGTATCAGATGTGCTTTGAATATATCTATGACATGTATGACTACGAATAAATATTTGTGTTTGGGACAAATATAAACTGATTATAATACAATTTTTGCGGTACAGTGATTTGAATACCCTTGTTGACTTTCTAGGTGAAAATTGTTTTAGAATTGCATATTAAGGGGGTCCTATAGACCCTATGTTTGGAGGCCCACATGTTTCTACATGATACTGTTTACATTTTCTTACGTGAACTATACATATTAAAAACATAGGTGGCATGGTCATGTGGTGGGCAATTCAATGATGACAGATTTTGGCTAACCATGAGAGGAAAGAAACATAAGAAATAGTAACCATTAAAGATAGGGTGATGCTAGAAAAAAGCATTATTTTCCTTAAAAAATAAAGTGTGTTTAAGAACACAAAATTTTGAAGTGTTCATAAACACCCTAGACGCCATTCACTTCATCAAGCACATTCTGCATGCACCAAGAAAGCCATAAATTCCTTCTAATTAAGAAACACAAAAACAATATGATCAAAATCAGCAAGACAAAAAAACCATTTATTGGCAAGAGAAAGTGGTGTAGCCTTTGTGAGGTTAGAAACCTCACTTGTATAGTATGGATTTTCCCAATGTTGTGTCTTGTTGCACTCACCTTTATCTTGCTTGCTGCAAGAACAAATGAAAGGAGGGATCAATCAATACATCAAGAAGATTATACAAATGTAGGCAATGCTTAGCTTAATACACAAAGAATATTACAAAATTGTATACCTTTCAATTACAACTCACCATCAACAAAGCTTCAAAGGAACAATGGGTTGGGCTGAACATTTATTTCTTTGCATACCAATGAAGCAAGGTGAACAAGACATAAAATGACAAGGTGTCGGCTGAAAATACCATAATCTGCATGATATATATATATATATATATATATATATATATGTTAATGGCCTGTAGCATTGAAACATGCAGCCAAAATATAAAATTAGTATAACCCACACTCCCCTATAATATCACCACTCGCATTATGTCGCCACCAATATTTTCATACATCCATTGGCACCAGAACAACAAAGAGCCAAGACTGTCCCACCACCAAATCCAATCGAACCCCCCACCAAAAAAGTGAAGTTGTTATTTTGAGATGAAAAGTGTAATGGTGTTGTAGCTTATGGTCTTGCGACCACCCTGCAGTAAAAGTAGTCTGACCATATCCCTTTGCTATGCATAGTTCATTCCATTCATTAGACTATCCATCTAAAAGAACAACTTCACTTTTTAATTTGGGAAGTTGAATGCACATAATTCCATGTACATATGAATATGGAAGTGCGGCTTCAATAAATGGAAATTGGAATAGATTGAGAAATGCATTTTTTAATTTGTAGATTTCTAATGGTGGTTTGTTATGGAGTCTTTAATTTGTGTCCTTTTTCAAATTTGAAAACTTGTTTGGATGCATTCAATTGCAAAGATTCTATGTCTTTATGGTGTGCAATACTTGTTTGCTTCTCGAACAATTAGCACATTGTTTTTTGGTGGTTGCATGTGGCAGAAGGCATATATATTAAAGGCAGTGACAAATTACTCATATATATATACATATACATATACATATACATATATATATATACATATACATATATACATATATATATATATATATATGTATACGTGTATATATATATATGTATATATATATACATATACATGTATATATATATGTATGTATATATATATATACACAATCATTTAATATATATACATATGCATAATATATACACATATATATCACATATATACATGTATATATATAATATGTATATATATAACACATATTTGTGCATATATATATACATGCATATATATAAATGTATATATTACATGTATAACATATATATATATACATATATATATACATATATATATATATATATATATACATATATATACATATATATATTACATGATATATATATATATATATATATATATAGTATATATATACATATATATATGTATATATATATAATTTGCCACTGGCTCTAATATTTTGTTGTTATGCACAATCTTTAACTTTGCAATATGCCTTTAATTCTTTTTGCGTTACACCGAAATATGATAATGGGTTAAGTTGTTTTCATTTCCATGTTTGATAGTAACAATGAAATAAAGAAAGCATTTCATAGACATAATTGTTGTGCATGGAAGAACAAACAAAATCAATTGCTTGGCATTCAAAGGCATAAAGAATTAATAAAAAGTGAAGTTGTTATTTTCCATGGAGAGTGTAAAGGTGCTCGTGCTTATAGTCTAGTGTCCATCTAGCATCAAAAGTATGTAGTGCATAACATTCGATAATGCATCGTTTGTTCCATTCGTTATAGTCTCCATGGAATTGAACAACTTCACTTTTCTGTTTGGGGAGTTGAATGTTTGCAGTTCCATGTAGATATGAATATGGAAGTGAGTCGTGGTAAATGAAAATTGGAAAATATGGAGATATGCATTTTTGAATTTATAAATCTCTTTATATGTTCAATGTTGGTTTGGTATGGATTCTTTAATTGCATGACAAAATATCTTCAAATAAAAACAAGTTAACTCATTTTCATATTTGTATATACCAAAAAAATAGCAAAGGAAAATTGTAGAGTGAAAGTTTGTTCATTGTCGAAGAAGCAAATACAAGTGCATGACAAATAACCCTCTAATTGTGAACTAGTCAAATCCTTTCCATGTTTGTAGTATGAATGAAATGAAAAAAAACATCTTGTAGACAAAAGAATTGTGCATGGAAGAACATAATAATACAATTGCATGGTAGTATGTTCTTATATTTAGACAAGAATTGTGCATGGAAGAACATGCACAAGTGGCAGGGCAACGTGGCGAGCTAATTTTGAAATGGTGCTTGACAAGTGTCGGGGTGATCGATTTAAAAAAAAAAAAAACCAATATGGGCCGATCCACAAGTGGCAGGGTGATGTGGCAGGCTATTTTATCTATAGAAAACCCTATAATTGTGAACCAGTCAAACACTATCCATGTTTATGTATTATTCTGTTATTCCATGCACAATATGTATATATATGTATGGAAAGACAAATACATATATAAGAACAAAATAATATATTTGCATGGCAGATTAACTTTGGAATGAAAACAAAGGAATTCATTTTCATATTTGGGAATAACAAACAAATATTAATGGGAAATTGCAAAGTTAAAGTGTGTGCATTGTTAAAGAGAGGAATACAAGTGCATGGCAGAAAACCCTATAATTTTGAACCAGTGAAACCCTTTCCAATATTGGTAATAACAATGAAATGAAAAAGGCATTTCACAAACATTACTATTGTGCGTGGAAGAACATAATAATACATAAACATGCCATAATATCTTCGAAATGAAAACTAGTCATACCATTTTCATATATCAGAATAACATGAGAATATTATAAGGAAATTACAGAGTTAAACACAAATGCAAGTGCATGGCATAAACCCTCAAAATGATATACATTAAAACTGTATGAATATTTCCTAGTGACAACAAATATATTGTATCCATTTTGATATTTGGGAATAACAAACAAATGTCAAAGGGAAATTGCAGAGTTAAAGTTTGTGCATCGTGAAAGCAAAAACCCTATAATTTTGAACGAGTGAAACCCTTTCCATGTTTGGTAGTAACAATAAAAATGAAAAAAAAAACATTTCATAGACATAACTATTGTGCATGGAAGAACAAAATAATTAATAAACATGCCAGAATATCTTTGAAATGAAAACTAGTCACATCATTTTCGTATTTCGAAATAACATGAGAATATTATAAGCAAATTGTGGAGTTAAAGTATGTGTAGTGATGAAAACATGAATGCAAGTGCATGGCAAAAACTCTTAAAATGATAAACATTAAAACCGTATGAATATCTCATAGTAACAAGCAAATATATTGTATCCATTTGCTTATTTTGGAATAACAATCAAATGTGAAAAGCAAATTGCAGATTTAGTGTTCAAGCAATGACGAACACATGAAAATAAGTGCATGTTTGAAAACTAGTCAAACCCTTTCCATATTACGCAGAACAAGTCTAATAGTAATGAAAAACCATTTTAAACCAATATAACCCATTTCATATTTCGTATAAGGAAGCAAATATGAAAAGCACAATGCAGAGTAAATGTCGTGCAATGAAGAAGGGAATAGTAGGAGTGCATGAACGAGTATAGAGGAAAAGAAAACCACATAAACCCTCCCCACATTTCATCTTATGCATCATATTGAAAGAATTTTTTTCCCAAATATATTTTTTTTAAAAACAAAGTGCATGGCAGAATAACGTCGTAATCATTGAGACTAGTAGACGCTGTGTGAGGTATTAAACCTCACCTGAATGAGAAAGGGAGCTGTTGACAGTGCAAAGTAGAACGAAGAAGCGCGAAGAGCTGAACAATGAAGTGTGGAGAGCCGAACAAGTTTTAGTGTGAAAGGAGATGAACAATCGAGAATGTTTGCAAACAAAAGGAATGACACTCAACAGGATATGCGAGAATGTGAAACATTGAATGAACCTTGATCTCCAAATAACGAGCTCGACAGGCAAAGTAAATGCAAGGCAACACATAAAGCAAGTTGGTCAGTGGAGGAAACGATGGAGGTGACGAGCGTTTAATGCTCTAAATTGCTGGTTTAGGGTGGCGAGGCTATCCTGTACACACGACTGTCTGATCTAGTGTATGTAGATGTGCTCACTAATTAAGGAGGCCAATGGGATCCACTTTTGGATGGAGGGCAAAATTGACCAATTTTGGACATGTTGTCGTTAAATGTGTTGACAAGTGGCAAAGTGATCAATTTAAAAAATAAAAAAATGAATCAATGCACAAGTGACAATATGACGTGGTGGGCTAATTTTTAATTTTTTTAGGTCCACGTGGACTGCCACATGGACCTGCAAAGTTGACCTGCCCTACTTTAGGCCCCTCTCCCTTATATATCCAGCGCAAGTAATATAAAACTAAACACAATTAAAAAAATTCAATTAAGAAAATTCCTTTTTTTTTCCCTCTTTTTCCACCGCCATAAACCCCTACGGACTTCTCCAACGGCTAAAACTCTCTCCACGCAAAGCACACGGTTTGAAGCAAGCGGTCTAGGTACTAGTGAATTTTTCAAACCATCTGTCCTTTCACCATTTCGATTAAGTAGTATTTAATGGTTTAAATTTTGTCCTCTTCGTTCAAACGAGCGCGTTGCCTCTACGCTGAGGTCTGTCTACCTCCCAAATCCTTATTTTTCTTCTGCCCTCGTCATCCAATCCAACTCTACTTCAAATTCTCGTACACAGCTTTCTGCCTATATTTTTTTTTTTTGTTGATTAGTTCAAGTGTAGGAATTTACAGTTTTATAATTTCAAAGATGAGGAGTCCCAATGGAAGAAAGGGTAGAAAGGAGAAGAATGGATCGTCGCCCAAGGACTTGACTAGAGAAAGATCTACGAAGGCGTCTCCCAGAGGAAAGAGGGTCAAGGCTCCTGCAACAAGCAAACAACAACAATCTCAGCCCGAACCTGAAATTTTTCCAGATCATCGGAGCCTGGTAATTTGTTTCAGCACTGTATAACCATTTCTATTTACTCATGTTTTTTCTTTTGCCCGTCTGTAATTCTCTTCCACTTTAATCTTCCCATTTTGTTTTTTAATCCACCCATTTTGCTTCAATCCGCCCTTTTTCCCTTTTTTTTTTGTTTTCTATTTTCAGTCTACATATTTCCGTTCTTATTTTTTTATTTTTTCAATCGACCCATTTTCATCTTTATAAGTCGACCCGTTTCCACTGTTTTTTTCAATCCACTCATCTTGTTTTCAATCCACCGATCTTTGTGTAAATCTACCCATTTCCAAGTACGTTTGTATGTCATTATTTCAATTTCTTTTTCTTATATTAGGTTTTTTAATACTTCCCAGGTCCATAGATGAGCTGGGTTTCGTCTGATTGTGTGTCCTCTTGTGCTTTTGAAAAGAGTTGTCTGTAGGAATTGTCTCTGTAGTTAAAGGGCTGGTTTAACAGCAGAGCAGAATGTCTGCCCTGCTTGTGGCAATGAAGTTGCATGAATCAATGACAATGACTGATTCATTTGCTAAGATTTATTGGTTCATGCCATTGGCAACAATGCTTGGGATTTGCATGTGCATATTTCATAGAATATAAAATTGTTACTGTTCTGTTTGGTTTTGGCCCTCACTATCATGTGAGTACAAGCTGGTTGAAAGGAGTTGCTTTAACAGTGCAGCCGAAAATCTGTTGTTGATCTGACCTCGAGTTTGCATGCATCAATGACAGTATTAGAATCACTTGATAAGATGTTTTGAGCAATGTAAAGTTAATGTGCTGGTTGTTTACTGACGGCTTTTTGATTTTATATTAAGGCTTGAATTTATGATCACAAGGTTTAGTGGGTATTTCATGATATTTAAAATTGTTACACTTTTTTCCTGTTGCCTTGAGTTGATCTTGTAAGTTATATGTTAGTAGTTGAAGAGTTGATTGAAGTTTGAACAATGCAGCAGCAGAAGATATAGATTTTTTGTGGCTCGAACAATAAGTTTGCATTCATCAACCACAACAGTTATCCATTTGTTAAAATGCTCCGAGCAACGAAAATCTCTGCCCTCATTTTGGTTATGGGCTTATTTCATTCAAATTACGGCCTGGGTCAATATAGAAGGTTTAACATGCATATTTCAAACTATGAAAAATGGTTGCATGTTGCTTTCAGCCCTAAGTTGATTATATCAGTATGTTTCTATAGTTAAAGGATTGGATTTTCTGTGCAGAAGGTGTGCCCTACTTATCGCTCTGACAGTGAGTGCATTTATCAATGGCAATACCTTACCCATTTGCTAAGAGTCTTTGTAGTTATTGAAAGCTCTGTACAAATTGGGACTAAGATGGAGGAGTTTGCATGAATGAATGCCAACAACTGCAATGATAAACACTGTTTGTTAGGTCAGGAGGGAAAATTATATTTGTGGGACATTTCTGAATGGATAATTAAGGCCTGGGATTTATGTGGGTCTGAGTTAGTTATGCATCTAATTTGGGTCATATTCTGAAGGCTAACAACCACCTGGTAAGCGACAGTATTGATCTTGATGTCATTTGGACTAGTCTAATAGTGGTATGAGCTAGTTCTGTCTACGATACTGGTATGTTCTAGCTCTGCCTACAATACAGGTGTGCTCTACTTATTTCTCTGACAGTGAGCGCATTTATCAATGACAATAACTTATCCATTTGCGAAGATACTTTGTAGTGATTGAAAGCTCTGTGCAATTTGGAACTAAGATGGAGGAGTTTGCATGAGTGACTGCCAACAAATGCAATGATAAATACTGTTTGTTAGGTAAGGAGGGAAAATTATATTTGTGGGAGATTCATGAGCAAGAAAATCAAGGCCTGGGATTTATGCGGGTCTGAGTTAGTTATGCATCTAATTTGGGTCACATTCTGAAGGGTAACAACTGCCTGGCAAATGACAGTATTAATCTTAATGTCATTTGGGCCAGTCCAATATTGGTATGAGCTAGGTCTGTCTACAATACTGATATGATCTAGTTCTACCTACAATACAGGTTATTTTCTGAAGAGTCTTTCACGTGAGTCTATCTGCCTGAGAAACTGGATGCTGGTTCTCTAAGGTTTATGAAATCCAGTTTTATTTGACAGTTCACTAATGTGTATTCTATGCTGTTTCAAACATGCTTGGTTTTGTAATGAATATGTGCCTTTTTAAAGAACATAAAAATCAACATTCAAAAGACATGTTTAAATAACAATTTTCTCAGCTTTTGCTACTTATTCACACTTTTGCTGCTGGGTTAATTCAGAGGTGTAGTAGAAATGGTTTTAAATTGTTGAGAGGATAAATATTAAAGAAAAATCATCCTGCAATGTGATACACCATTTGGTTAGTTCTGTTAGTATGGGATATTGAAAATTGTGGGTCTTACATGGGATAGTTTCTTTTGTGAATTTTGCAGATAAAGAAAAATCATTGTGTAATGTGATGCACTATTTGGTTAGTTCTGTTAGTATGGGATATCAAAAATTGTGGGTCTTACATGGGATAAGTTCTTTTGTTTTTTGCAAACTTCCTGGGTAGCAAATGGTTATTTCAATGTTTTGTCTATTTTCATTTGCTTGTTGTGGTAGCAAGGAGTTCCAAGATGACTAGAAAATATATTGTAGCACATTATATTATAAATCGTAAATGACAATAGAAATGGTGTAATGACCCCTTTGGGAATTACCCTAAATCTTGCCCTAGAACTACAAGTTTAATGTAGTTAGGGTTATAACTTACCAATCAAATGTTTTAAGCTAGATAAATCTTGGTTTAGGTCCTGCAATCATATTAGGCAATATTGCATATGTATATATGATTCATAAAAAATACTACAAATAGGTAAAATCATCATAACTCATTAGATAAACCATGTTACATCTATACTTATTTTTCAGTATTCAATCACAATAGGTTTGAATGGGGAAGAATGATAGGTTGGCCCAAAGCAAACCCCATACTAAGCCCAAGAGCAGACACTCACCCTCTTGGCCCCAAGTGGCAGGAACGTTGGACATCCAACACGGGGTAGTCTACCTAGTGGGGTGCTTGTATCTGCCCTCCCTATTCATATCTTCTTATTCATGACTGGTGATTTCTCCACAATCAACCATTGTAGAGGTTGGAAAGGAAATTGCAATAGGGTGCCCGGAAACCCCCCTATCTAAGCCCAAGAGGGGACACTCACCCTCTTGGCCACAAGTGGCAGACACATTGTACATCCAACATGTGGTGGTCTACTTAGATGGTGATCTCGTATCTGCTCCCCTTCCTTGCATTTCCTCTTCTCCTCCATAATATTGCTTAGTGTAAATCAAATGAATCAGAATCTATTATCCACATTTATATTAAAGAATCATAATTACTTATAAGACTCGATAATTGCTCCAAGCATCATTATTGCATAATTGAATACAATACATATATTCATAAATATATATATCTATAATTATTACTAATTAGTTTCTAGACTTACAATAATCACCCTTGCATATACATATTAACTATATATATATATATATACACACACACACACACATGTAAAATGCATACTGCATACTACTGCTGTTCTGAATGCAGTTTTAATTATATTTGCTGATCTCTGCAGATCAGACTTATTCATTTCATTTCCTGATTGCAGATATATTTCTCCTTCTTCCTTTTAATCAATTATATCTGCACATATAAGCATTAACCTTTCTTCTATATCTGCATTATCTTCTCTTTCAATATGTAGACCTCTATCCTTCTTTTCCTACCCTACTTCTCCTCCCCAAATTCATTTCACAAAACATTTTATATATCTTTTAAGAGAGTCACCTCATGAGAAGACATCTTGTTTCATGCATGCACCCTTTCATAACATCATTTTAGTTTTCCTTTTTCCAAACATAATCACTGCTTTTTAGTTTCCTTAATTGCTGCCTTTTAGTAATGGAAACACTGCCTTATATTAATAGCTGGGATATATATTAAATTGCTGCCTTGATATTCATCGCTGCCTCCTACTTTTATTAGGGATTTTTGTCTTATTTACAGGTCAGCCTCCTTTTGTCTTATTCATAGGAATCAATTGCTGCCTTCCATCATCAATCGCAGCCTTCGTGCCCTCTAATTGATGCTCTTAATCCATACTATATGCTGATTGTTATATGTATCCTATTTTATTAAAATATTTACAAATTTAGCTTCAAGGTTTGGGCCTAGATGGCCTTGGAGGGGCTAAAATCTTTTTGATAGTTTTGGTGTCGAATTTCAGTGACAGTCAAAATCTTGTATTGCAGATGCATGTAAAATCTTTTTGGCAAATCAATATACTCTCTTACGAAACAAAAAAAAATTACAAATTTAATTCATTGTTAATATTTTTATATATTTTATTAATATTTTTAGTATCATATTTATAATGATTATAATTATAAGAATATTGAAATTGCTAATATTTATGTTTATATTTTTGATTTTTATATTGTTATTCATTTGTATTTCAATGTTAGGGTTTTTAGTGTCGTAATTTTGGGGGCATGACAATCCACCCCGTTGAAGATTGCTTGTCCTCAAGCAATCATAACTAAGATTTGTAAATTTTTAAATATCACTCCTTTTTGTGATGATATTAATAAGTTTCCTGTTTTCCCTTTACAAGGCTCTTTGAGCCCTTTGACTCAGTTGCATATATTGTTCCCAATCCTTAGGATGGTAGGAACCTTGCTTTGATATCAATTGTAATGTCCCATTTTGGGAATTACCCTAAATCTTGCCCTAGAATCACAAGTTTAATGTAGATAGGGTTATATCTTACCAATCAAATGTTTTAAGCAAGATAAATCTTGGTTTAGGTCCTGCAATCATGTTAGGCAATACTGCATATGTATAACTACATATAATTCATAAAAAAGAGTACAAATAGGTAAAATCATCATAACTCATTAGATAAGCCATGTTACATCTATACTTATTTTTCAGTATTCAATCACAATAGGTTTGAATGGACAAGAATGATAGGTTGGCCCAAAGCAAACCCCATACTAAGCCAAAGAGCAGACACTCACCCTCTTGGCCCCAGGTGGTAGGCACGTTGGACATCCAACATGGGGTAGTCCATCTAGTGGGGTGCTTGTATCTGCCCTCCCTATTCATATCTTCTTATTCATTACTTTTGATTTCTCCACAATCAACCATCATAGAGGTTGGAAAGGAAATTGCAATAGGGTGCCCAAAAATCCCCCTATCTAAGCCCAAGAGTGGACACTTCACCCTCTTGGCCACAAGTGGCAGACACATTGGACATCTAGCATGTGGTGGTCTACTTTGATGGTGATCTTGTATCTGCTCCCCTTGCATTTCCTCTTCCTCCTCCATAAGATTGCTTAGTGTAAAATGTAAATCAAACGAATCAGAATCTATTATCCACATTTATATTAAAGAATCATAATTATTTATAAGACTCAATAATTGCTGCAAGCATCATTATTGCATAATCGAATATAATACATATATTCATATAAATATATATCTATA
>VDFB02067071.1:0-21398 GCA_007258455.2 Sequoia sempervirens
AGCTCAAAACCTACATAGACTAAAAAAATATCAACAAAATAATTTCAAACATGTTAGTAACACAAATCTAATGCTCCCTATGAGATTCTTCAACTAATTTAATAGAAAACATTAAATAAACAAGGAAATAACATAACTAAAGCATGTAATCTAATCTAAACTAGCAAAATATTCATCCTATAGGGGGAGTGGTGCTCCTTTGATGTGCAAAGAAGCCCTTTCCCAATCCCTTGATAATTTTGATCAGTTTTTGAAGATTATAAGATGAAAATGACTATAATCTAGCTATGAAACTTGAAAATGATGAAGAACTAAGAACTCAAATGGCTATAGTGATAATGCATGAAGTTGTGGATCCATATTATGAAAAGGATGCCTCTATTTATAGAATCCAAAGGTTGAAGAATGAGATGATTTGATGAATGTGGGATAAATTGAGAGCCAATGAAAATGTGCCAAGTGTCACAATTCTATTGGATGAAGGTGGAGCACATTTTGGGAAATTCATGAGTGGAAGAGGATGGAAGAGAAGTAAATGTTGTTTGTTGAGAATTTGGAATTGTTGTAAGAGGATTTTAAAAGTTGTAAGAGAAGTAAATGTAGATGTGAAAGGTTTTTGAAAACCTTTGGAGGGAAATTGATTAAGAGGTGGTTGAGAGGAATATTCCTTGGAATATCCCCTTATAAGGATAATTGAGGTAATTAGATAATTAGAAGAAATTGATTTTATGTGCACCTCGGTTAGTTGACCATGGTTGATTTAACTCTTGAGGAGTTAAAAGCTAAAGGATTTGATAATGATGATTAGAAAGTTGATTTAGGATTAATTAATCCAAAATTAATTTATTGGAGAGGATTAAGAGATGTGACATTTGATTTAATTAATTTTTAATCAAATGAGAGGATTAAGAGAGAATTTAATTAAATAAGATGAATAATTAGTTAGACGAAGGGTGAATTAATCAAGAAATTTAATTATTTGATTAATAGTTGAATTTGCTAATTTTAATTAAATAATGTTGATTATTCAATTAATTGATCAATTTGAAGTGATTTTAGAAGAAACAGTGTTAATTGATCAGAATCAAATGCATAGTATCAATCAGGACATTTTTAGTGTCTATATTTTTTCCCTCTTTGAAGCAAAGTACTTGCTACATCAGTTCAAATAATAACACTACCATGATCAAAATTCAAAATTTTCTTAATTTTTTTGAATGCCCCACTATTGCCCTAGCTGAAAGAAGTACACTAGTACACTTCCCCCTCAAGAGATCAGGCAAAAATTTTGATTTTAGGGTCAATCTTACGACAAAGAGGTTCAAGATGGATGTATGGATGTTTATGATGATGATGCAAATGACATGGATTAAGATGCTTAGAATAACAAATCTATATTATCCTTAAAATCTTAAATGATAATGCAATGCATGTGAGATGGATGATGTTTCCTATTGTGATGATATGTATGAGTATGTAGGATGGGTATGTTGATGTTTTATGAATGTAGGATGGATGCATGTCATGATAGCATGTTAGCGTGAAAGAGGATGGAAGAATGAGAGGGATCAACCCTTGATTTCAAGAAGATGGAGAAGTCCAACAAGTCTATGAATCACTGAGACTTTATTAGATATGATGATGAATGATGATGATGTATTGCTTATCCAAGGATTGGGGATGTAAAGAGCATAACTTTCCTTATTTTTTGATCGCACACATAGATACGATGCATCAAGGTATAGAAAACCAGGATGGAATTGTACCTAGTGAGATGGACTTTGACTCGACAATCAAATAGGAGTATCCTTGTTCACACCTGGCATACAAAACCTTGTAATCCAGATTTCTAGAAATAACTGTGTGCATATTTTTACATCAACGTTTCGGATCATACTCCATGATCCATTATCGAGATGAATAAGTAAAAAGAGAGAGAAGTGAAAATGAGATAGAAGAATTGGATCATGGAGTATGATCTGAAATGTTGATGTAAAAATATGCACACTGTTATTTCCAGAAATATTAATTACAATCTATCATGGACTGTGGAAACAAAATGTTATTAATAAAAAACCTTATTAGGATGTACTTCAAATATTTCAAACATCTCAGACCAAAACATAGGAAAGCAAAACCTTCCTAATGTTATAGTCAACAAGATATCTAAGACATCCTCCCTACAAACCAAACAAAATTAGCATGACCAAGGTTATATTGCAAGAATATCCAACAAACACAAGAGACAAAATATATTGATCAATGCCCCATTCCTTTCTCTCTAAATCATTTTGATTAGACATCATCAAGAGGTCATTGGAATGAGTGCAATGAGATAAATCAGAAGAAAAGATCAAGTAAACAAACAAGCCAATGTTCTTCATACCTCTAGCCAAAGGGATTTGTTTTTTTTAGGATAAGTATCCAAAGTGATTGCCAAAGATAATGCCCATTGTAGGAAGGATGCATCCTAGGACATGTTAGTGGATGGTGGAAAGTTGGTTTGTTTAGGATAAGTATCCAAAGTGATTGCCAAATATAATGCCCATTGTAGGAAGGATGCATCCTAGAACATGTTAATGGATGGTGGAAAGTTGATAGATTGTTCGAAAGGCTATTGATATAAGACTGATTGACATGTTTGCGAATGATCAAGAGTTTGATTTTGCAATTAAAAGTTTGTTGTTTCAATTTTTATTTTGCATTTGAAGTTTTTTCTTGCTGATTGTTGTGGTTGCTTCTGCTTGTGTAAGGGTGAGTGTGATGATTTTTTTTATTATGGATGAGATTATTGTGGGTGAAGCGAAATGAGACAGATGGATTTTTTTCAAATATTTAGATTTTTTTGTAATTTTTTCATGTTGTTTTTGGTATTTTCAAGATGTTTTGCAAATGCTTTGTTTTTCAAATTTTGCATTATTTTTGTGTTTTCTAATATTTTTACCAAGGACCTAACCTAAAGACCTATCCTAGGGGCCTCAAGGGCTAATCAAAGATTATACTTGCCTACATTATACATGCAAAGACCATGTAGTTTGACTGATGACTCGTTTATTGATGAGATATGAACAAATGGATTGCCAGTTTATTGTGATAGACTCCTAAGGACTTACCTAGGTTGTCCCAGGGGCACATCGATGATGGCCTTGCCTACGTTCAGAGCTCAAAGACCCGTAGTTTGACTAGTGACTATTTTTTTACTTTTTTCTAATTTTTGACCTATTTTTGGATTTTTGACATGTTTTGGATGTTTTTAGGTTTTTTGATTTTTTGAATGTTTCTAGATTTTTCAATTTTGAGGAAGACTTCTAGAATATAGAGAATTTGATCCAATGTAGGTATAAGAACATTCCCCCAGTGTGATGAGATAGACTACTCAAATATAGGTAGGACAAATTAACCTTAGGAATGGTGCCAAGTAGAACTAGGAGGGACCATGATACATCCACAAGATCAAGCTATGATGTAGACACAGATGGGTGATGGAGGGATCAATGGAATGTGATGGAAGGTGATGGATGGATGATGCAGGGCAAGGCATAGATATCATGGTGGATGGAAAGTGCTTATTTTACACAAGGCACTTGTTTGCCAGGTTTTCACCAAGGTACTTGCCCAAAGTGCCACCGAAGTGGTTTTCACTAGAGGATAATTTTTTCTTTACTATTTTCAATCTTTTTTCTTTTTCTTTTTCTTTTTTTTTTGTATTTTTTGGATTTATACCTTACAATTTTAGGCATAAAACTTTATGAGATGGGAGCTATTAATAGGCTCCTGCAGAGGTTCACCTTCAGGTGTAGATAATTGATATGCTCCTGACTTGTAGCTTGTTGTGATGATGAAGGGTCCCAACCAATTAGGTTCAAATTTTCCCTTGCTAGCTAGATTTGGCACATTTTTCTTATTTTCTTCCAACATGAGCTCTCTGACTTGAAAGGTTCGACCCCTGATCTTCTTGTTGTAGCTCTTCTTGAGATGGTTTTGATAGACTTGTAGGTGATTCGAGGCATCCATGTGCCTCTCATCCAATAGTTCCAATTCGTTCAATCGTGACACCCGATATTCTTCATCTGTAATGAGATTTTGCAATGATATTCTCAAGGATGGGAGCTCGATCTCAATGGGAAGGATGGCTTCTGATCTATAGACTAGGGAGAAAGGTGTTGTACCTATTGGTGTATGAATGCTTATTTAATAAGCCCATAGGGTGGGGTTCAACTGTAGGTTCCAATCATGACCAGTTTCATTGACTGTTCTCTTTAGGATTTTCAAGATGGTTTTATTGGTAGCCTCAACTTGGCCATTACCCTAGGGGTAGTATGGGGTAGAAAAGCGATGTTGGATATTGAATTTTTGGCATAGTTTTTGAACATCCTAGTTTTTGAAAGGTGTCATGTTATCTAAGATAAGGGCTTGTGGAACACCGTAACAACAAATAAGGTAGTTTAGGATGAACTTGGAAATCTACTTCCTTGTGATGTAGGTCATTGGAATGGCCTCTACCCATTTCATAAAGTACTTGGTGATGGTGATAATGAACTTGTGTCCATTGGATGAGGTGGGCATGATTTTACCAATGAGATCAAGCCCCCATTGCGAAAAGGGCCAAGGTGTTATGATCGGTTGAAGCTCCTGAGTTGGTGCATGGATGAGATCCCCATGTTGCTGACATTGCAAGCACTTTCAAAAATAGTCGTGAGATTCCTTTTCCATTGTTGGACAATAGTACCCAATCCTCGATAGTTTCTTGGCCAAGGCCATACCACTCGAATGTGACCCACAAATTTCATTGTGTACCTCAGTTAAACCAGTCAAAGATTCGTCAAGATTAAGGCATCATAACAAGGTTCCCTCAATACTCTTATGATATAGGGTGTCTTTTAAGATAACAAAGCGTGGGTTCAAACCACAATAGTGGTTTACAAATTTTATGAGGAAGGAAATTTCATTTTTCTTCCTTTCCCCAAACTGAACTGGTTCAATCGAACCAACTTTTAAGTTCGACCAAACCCCCAAAACATAAACAAAAATAATAATATTTTAAGGGGTTCGATCAAACATGGGTTCGACCGAACCCCCTCAAATGAGACATAAAAAAAAAGTGAACTTGTCACTATCATTTTTTTCTTTTTTCTGCTTTCCCTGTGCTCTGTGCATGCGGTGAACGACGAATGTGAACAACAAATGGTGAAAAAACTCGACTTCATCTCTCCGGCGAATGGAAAACTCAACTTCATCTCTCATCAACTCAACTTGCATATCGAGCACCAAGTTTGTCAAATTCGAATTTCATAGACTTCAAAATGCATTTGTTTGTTAAATTTCTAAACCCTAAATGCAAAAATTTTCAAATTTGTTGAATTGAAACTACATTTGTTTGAAAGTTTCTAAAGCCTTTTCAACATACACTATTTATATGATACATTTCTACTCTGTCAAAAAATTAACATGCCCTGTCTATGCTTCCACATTTTGCATACATTTCTACCAGGGAACCTCCAATTTATTTGAGGCATTATATCAAACAATTCATTAACAAATTTATTTGAGGCATTATATCAAAAATTTCATGGTAATTTTTGACAGAGTATGATAGAAATAGTGTTTCCATTATATACACCCTATATCAAACAATTCATTATCAAATTTATTTGAGGCATTATATCAAACAGTTCATAGTAATTTTTGATGGAGTATGATAGAAATAGTGTTTCCATTGTATGCACCCTATATCAAACAATTCATCAACAAATTTATTTGAGGCATTATTTCAAAAACACTATTGGAAATTTATTTGAGGCATTATATCAAAAACACTATTTCTATCATACTCTATCCAAAACACTATTGGAAATTTATTTGAGACATTATATCAAACAATTCATTAACAAATTTATTTGAGAAATTATATCAAACAGTTCATGATATAAAGTTTAGGGTGCATACAATGGAAACTTGGATAAAATTCTTCATATTTTGCCTTTGAGTCTTATGACATTACTCCAAAAATGGTTGGTGAACTAAATGTATGAATCGAAGAATAAATTTAGAGGAAAGAAACTAGATTGTTTGAATGAAATGTATAATAAAATAGTTCTATTAGGATTAGAAGGAATGAAGATATTATTAAATTTTCTAGTATTAGGAAAATATAAAAATATGTCCACTTTACTATATGTGTGTGTGTGTGTGTGTGTGTGTGTGTGTGTGTGTGTGTGTGTGTGTGTGTGTGTGTGTGTATAACTATTCTCATATATCCATGTTAAAACTATTAAAAATAAATTACATAAATCAATTTTAAATTTGTACAAAGAAATAAATGACTTGGACTAAGAGCGAATATTCATATATCCATGTTAAAACTATTAAAAATTAAATTACATAAATCAATTTTAAATTTGTACAAAGAAATAAATGACTTGGACTAAGAGCGAATATTCATATATCCATGTTAAAACTATTAAAATTAAAATTACATAAATCAATTTTAAATTTGTACAAAGAAATAAATGACTTTGACTAAGAGCTAATATTTAAAAACATAGCTATCCTCTTTGGGTAAAATCCAATTTGATTTGAGATATTTATGGACAAAAAAAGGAGTGGATGAGCATGAGGTAAGTAAGAAAGAATAACCTTAATTTATATCTTCCTCATCAAATAATTTCACATTTAAAGAGTTTCTTAAGGCATATCCAATTATGAAAAACTATTATATACTTGAAAATATAACTATATTAAAGTATATCATGAATAAATTGAAAGGATAAAGAGTAAATCACTAAAAACACATACATAAATCATAGAAGCAAATTGATTAATATAAGGAGATTCAAGTAGTTGGATAATTTTTTCCAAGGAGTGGAAGAGGTTAAGAAGGAACCATCAAATAAATATAATATTTTAAATACTTTAAAAGAAAAATACATTTATCCCTGCTCTAAATTCAAATGGTATTCCTTCTAAGATGATAATAATTGAAAAAGAAGAAAATAATCATTATGAAGATCAAGTACCATTGATAAGTTTTAAGAGATCAAATAAAATATTCAACAACAAAAGAAAAAAGAGAAAATAGTTAATGCTAAAGAATCAACTACAACCAAGCTACTATGCTAATAAATTCTCCTCTTATGTAGTCTATAAATTGTGGCCTCCTTTTACAAATTAGCTATTGATCACCATAGTGAAATAAATTTAACATTTTGAAATGGTTAAACATTATTATTATTTTTATTTGTATAAGTATAATTATTATGGGTTCATTTATCCTCTCCTACTCTTCCTAATAAGGTTCTATTTTGCAAGCCTCATATAAATGTTAGGGTTCTAACTTCTAAAAATTGAATAGTGTCAACTTAATCTCATTATACAATGCTCCCCTAGTATTAATGGGGCCAACTTTTTATCTATCAAACTCGGCTATGTTTACATTGAATAAGAATTTGATACCTTTATCCTGATACTTGAACTAAGATATCTTGGCTCTAATTTTAGTCCTTTTATCTAAAAATTATTGGTGACATATCCATTCGTGTTTAGTTTTAATCATTTATTATTGCAATTAATTATTACAAGGAGATTCTTGAAGCTTGTATTCCATCCCCACCATTTTTATTCTAAATATTTGACATTTTCTTTCAACTTAAAGTCTAAATCTTATCCTTAATGCTATACATATTTTCTAGGATAACACATATTCATTATATTTCACTAAATGTGTTTAGGCATAGAAGAAAAACCTTCAATATATCCTTAAGATAACTTTGATACCATCAAGATAATCCCACCTTTCATTGCATTAATATCAAGGTTAACTAACCCTTCCTCTTTACATGCTTTTCAATTAGAGTATCCTCTAGTAAAAATAGACACATTAATAGTGTGGTTATCAAAGAGTTTTTAGGGATGCACACATCACTATTATTAATAAATTATAAGATTGTAAGAAATGTTTATGGAAGAAATAACTATCTAATAGAGAATATAATGTATTAGTACATATCTAACTATTACATATTTTAAATAAAGCCCCTTTAAAATCTATCTTATTGTCATTTAATGAGTCAACTAGGTTCAAAATTATTTTCATCTTATTCCCCCAAAATTCATCACCTTTACAAAAAAAATTGATTGCATCTAATTTATCTTATTTATTCTCAAATCATATTAAAATCACCACCTTAAACTCTAAGAAATATTTGGTAACTTATTTATTTTATCTTCATTTAGAAAGGGGTGTGAAGGGGATTTAGAACCTTTTAAAGTTTCTTTCAAAATAACTAGGAAGATTTTATTCATTGCCTTTCTTGTTGCTTTTAGGATTAGTGTTATGAATTTTGTGCCTTCATTCTTAAAAATTCTTATATCAACTCATTTAGCATTTACATGATCTTTTTATATGGGAAAGGTCAACATACAATGAGGTAGACACTTTCCATTTTTTTTATTCCTTAATTAGGTCTTTCTAGGGAAACTTTTAGTCTTTTCGAACACCTTACAAAAATAATGTGACTACCATTTGAGGCCTTGTAGAGAATTAGTTTTGAGTAGTATATATATGCTTTGGGAGCCTAATAAAGGATTATTAGGATTATTTTATATATTTGAACACATACTATTAGGTTCCAACTATCTTCTTTCCTCACATTTTTACCTTAATATTTCTCTTTGAGGGATCCAATATAGGTGGAGGTGTTATTTATTACTTTGAGAATATAAAGGGTAAGTTATTATTATAGAATATCATGTTAGGTTATTAGGTCATTTATATCATGGATTAAGGGGATTTTTAAGAGAATGGTTTAAGGGGATTAAATTTACCTAGAAATTTACCTTTTTGTGTATCTTTTAAGTTTATTTTTTAGTATGTACATGTATTAAAATTACATAGTTAGATTTTAATGTTTGAAATTTGTACATGCTCAATTTGAATGATGTACATGTGTATGTATCCTAATTTTTATTTTAAATAATCATACATTTAATTTAAATATTTCTTGTAATTTCTCAACATGTATAATATTTAGTTTTTAATATGTTTATTTATAATTTAAACATAGATTCTTGAAAGTTATTTTTGTACTTTTTCGTATATTTATATAAATGTAGGTTCACCTTTATATCATGGATGAGTTTGATGTCAAGGATTTGATCAATCCCCCACATCCACCCCCTCCACCTCCACCCCCTCCACCTCAAAACCCCCCTCCACACCCAAGATCTGATGAGGCTTGCTCGCAAGCTTGGATCAATGACAATCTAAGATCCATTGAAGAAAAAATTAATAAAATTTGAAACAAAGCATTTACGTCACCTCACCTAATGCATTTTACATCTTCGATGCAAAAAAATGTAGATGTTGTTAGGTCTTTGAACCAAATCCTAAGGTAAACAAGGCTCCATCTCATCCTTATGCATTTTGTTCAACCTTTCCTTCCTCTAAAATTCCTAAACCTATAAAATACATAGCTATCTACACATGACAACATGGTGAAAACACAAGAAAATCTTATAGCATGACATGTTGAACCCAAATAACCAAATTCAAAAATAATTTAATCTATAAGTATAAATAATTTGATGGTAGAAACTTTATACATATAAAAATATGATAAATGTGTGATTATTTTTCTTTCCACTCTATAAATTTTTGGTGTGCTTGGCTATATAATTGAGATGATTCACTCATAATGTAATGATAAAAATTTAGTATATATGAAAGAAATATTTTTGAGACATCAAACTACCATTCTACATAACTCTCACATGGAAATAAGAATATTATTTTATTTTAACTAAAGAAATTGTGTGTACTCTATCTTGAAAATTACTAATTAATTTTGAATTATATACTTATAATTTAAAATAAGAGCATCCTTTGTAACATGGAATAGATAGGTTAATTTTAATAAAATAAAATATGTTTTTATATTAAGAAAAATTTACAAATATATGGAACTCATACATTGAGAAATTGACTAAGATGTAACTCTGTATGAGAATTAAGATGCTTGAATAATTTATATACCTTCTTTCAATAATTAACATTAGAAATTAATACTTGGCTCATATTGTATACCCACCTCCCAATGGTCTTGGAATGGATGCATTTAGATGGAGAAGGATTTCAAAAGGCTCATGGTACTTGTGGACCCCTCAAAGGCATGATATATAACACATGAACTTTATTTATGAAATTTGGTCTTTAGTTGTTGGCTTCTAGTATGAATGCTATCTATAAGGTGGAATTCTTAGTTGAGACTCTCAATCTTCCATTGTTGGTTTCTAGTGTGATTATACAATATGCTCACCAAACTGTATTAATTTTTAATGTTAATTATTCAAAGAAGGTTGTGTTTCATAAGAAGAGACATATGTTCACATATTCCAAGGCATGTTATTATCCACACTGCATGACACTTCTTCACATCTCTACCAAGTTCTAAATAGATATAGATCTACCATTTCCATGGAGGAGATTGATGATTTAAAAAGAAAATATCATGCCATTTATTTCTTGAGAAGTCATGTTTGCATTCATGATTTGCATCTTCCATCTTCATCCAAAAATAAATTATGTTATCATTATGTGTCTGATATTAAAAAATCAAAACCTTCATTTGAGAATGATTTCCAACACAAAGGTAAAAGAGTGGAAACAAAAGAAATCTCGGTTAATGGCTTTCAGCATGTTGGTGGAAAATCTGCATCTTTTTTAAAGTGGCTTCCTAGCTTATCTATCTTATGTTTAGTAAGGTTATGTAATATCCACTGTGTTATGTATTCGGGTCACATGTATATCTAGTATGATGTCTTCTTTTGGGTATTTTGGGTGTATAAGAGAATGTACATATGTACTGATGTATTCAACCAATGTGCTTTTGTAACTTGTAATTAGACAATTGGTCATGTGTACTAGGACCTCACTAGTCTTTTTGATATTTTGTAAAATTTGTTACTCAGACTGCAATTGGGGGTTTTCTTTCTGGTTCTTTCCCACCAGTATGTCCACCTGAACCAGCTATATGTAAAATATTATATATAAATAAAATTATAAGTGGTCTCCCACTTTTGCTTTAAAAAAAAGTTATTGTAAATGTCCACATCTTTTTCCTTGACACAGTTGCTATTTCTTATAAGATTTCTTATGATTTTTCATAATGTTGGTCAATACTTTACTGTAAATATTCTATAGTCATGCTCTTAAATGTCATAAGAATGTCATAAAAGGGTTTCATCTTATAAAGCTATAATAATATTATATGCTCTTACAACATCTTAGACACCTCCCTTGAAGCATTCAACAAATGACAAATAACTACCAACACAAAGTGAGATGCCTCATTTCCTAATATGAGGACAAAATAATAAATCAAAATATTAGGATGCAAGGTTGACCCACCTTTCTCAATACTTGGCTAAGTTTATCATCTATTAAGGAGTGGATCCCAACAACAATTGTGCTTAGTGCTTACTACTAATCCAAGGAATACCTATTCATTTTTTCTTTATTGTATGCCTAATGACTCTTCATCTCAAGTTAAATTGTGGGAATGGATTTTTATGCCCTTCCTATGACTAAATGGCTACAAGGAGGTGAATATGATATGGTGGAAAAAACCAAGATACAAGTTGGTTTAGTTCTCATAACCTCTCTAAAAATAATTGAATTCCTACATCATAACTAGAAATGCCATGAGGGTTTAGATCCCATTTTGTGACAAAAAACATATTCTTATAATCGCATCACTAGTCTCACTTGGACCAACTTTAAAGAGATGCTTGGTGAATTAAGGGAAACTTAGTTGTATTGATAGACAAAACTTAGTTATTTCTCTTCCATTGTCCCTCCTCCACAAAACACCCTTATTTAAGTAGATTCTAAGGAAACTTAGTTGTATTGATAGATTAAAACTTAGTTATTTCTCTTTCCATTGTTCCCTCTCCACAAAACACCCTTATTTAAGTAGATTCTATTAAACCTATCTCACATATCACCTCCCAATTCTTTAAACTTTTTAAACTTCTTATTCCTCATACCCACACCCATCCTTCCTGCTCAACATCTCCCACCTCAATCAAATTGATCACCTTTCTTCCCTAATATCCCTTTGGTTGATGTTCCTAGACCTCATCAAAATGGTAAGTGGATACAATTGTGGAATGATGCGATTAAATCTATTGCACTACCTTACTATGATCTTACAATAAAAATATGGCTAGAAAGAGATCTAGAATCGAAAAAAAATATGGATCCAAATAGAAGAAAAAAAAACTTGTTTTGGCTTTAGCACTTACTAATAACTTTTCTACAATGAGTGGTTGCTTCCATTGAAATTAAACTTAGAAGATTTGAACTTAATTGTGGTAGAGGATCTCAATTAAGAGATAGGCTACATTGGATGAAAGGATATAAAGGATACAAATTATTTTTTAGTTGGATTAGTGAGATATTTATAACAAGTATGCAATATATTTAATCATATAATTATTTTTGTAATAGAGATGAATAATTAAATAAATGATATAACAATATATAAGAGTTAGATAAAAGAATTAAAATTAAATATATTAATAACAAATAGTGATACTATTATTGAGGGTAATATAAAGGGGGGTCGTCATACTAAAATAAGTTGCAAATAAAATCACCTAAGTAAGAAAAGTATTTTATTGATAATCTTATTAGGGATGCTAAGATGGTAATAAAAGTTTTGCAAGCAACAATGAGCTGACAAATAATAGTGTTTATGTGCTATGTAAACATGATATCACTATCACATTAACATTTCTATTATGAGTAAAGTTTAATATTATTTGTGAGTAATAAAATTGATAGAATGTTTGTATTAGATAGAATTGATAGAATGTTTGTATGAGATATTTATAACAAGTATGCAATATGAAGTCAAACTTTATTAGATTTGATTCTTAATAAATTAGTTTTAACGATTCAATTTATAGCTTTATGCAATCTATAAGTTTAAATAGTTTGATGGTATCTAAACTTTATACATATAAAAATATGATAAATGTCTAATTATTTTGCTTTTCAATCTATAATTTTTTGATGTTCTTGGCTATATAATTGAGATGATTCACTCATATTGTAATGATAAAATTCATCCTCATATGGAGGATTTTATATTATCTTCCATTAAATTCATCCTCTTTATGAGATTCTTATGGAATATTGATATTCTAGTGTGAATTCTAATTTTAGACATATCTTAACTAGATAAATTTAGGTTCAATGAAGGCAATAGAACTTTTTTTTCACTTACATAATCCTATTTTGAAGTTCATTTATGTTAACAACTATTAGATTAAATATTTTTATCCCCAATTATTTTCAAATAATTTTATACTAATCTTTGTATTCTTATTCTTTCTTTCATCATTTCATTTAAAATTTGAACCATTTAAGGATGCTATGTTATAGATTATAGTTGTCTTCCAATTCTTTTTAAATTGTTAATGGTATGAAAATATTATTGATGAGTAGATGAATTATTACAAGTTCTATTTTAGATTTGTATTCCCTTTATCTAGATATATTATTTACCAAAGTCTCATTTCTCTTTTAGGTGTACTATATATATATATATATAACATGGAAAATGTAGATCATGTTCCACCTGTGCCAGATTCTTTGTTTCCAAATACTAGTAATGAGATTAAAAAATTGAGAGATTCATTAGCACGGGGTGCAAACCCGGGGATATACAGTGAACCATGCATCTTAATATTTCATAGTTTAGAAAAACTAAAAGATGAACTTGAGAGGACTAGTGCATATTCCCCAGATAGAGTAGCTGATATTCTTTCCTACATGCAGGGAGAAGTACATGGTGACGTTCCCCTTAAACAAATACAGGATAGTGTCACCAAAGAAATGATAAAAGCCACTTGTTTTCCATTTTATCAAAATGTGCATAAGGTTAGGGGATACCAAGTCACTAGATGTGTTGATCATGCTATGGCCTCATTGATCTACCCACGATTTCTCATAGCACAAGGTCTATACCCAAACAATGACCGAATTCCATTGTATTGTGTTCAAAAATTGTACGCTGAGGTCCATTTGGGCCTCAAAGTTAACTACCTGGACATTCCACCATATGCTAGTCAAGGGCATGGCAGGATTGTTGATAGGCCCACCTATTGTCAAGCAGATAGACCACCCCCAGTTTTTAGGGTATTGGTTGGTAAGAGGTCTCCTGCTCTCACTCCAGCTCTATCCCCCATAGCAGATGAGGTTGTCGTTGCTTCCCAAAAGGAAGTAATTGACACTATAGGTGACATTGCAGCTACTACCACTAGGATATATGATGATCGTGTAGGTCAGTATTTGATTTCCATAAATTCCCAATCCACGCCATTTTCAGCACAGTGGACCACCATGGATCCTTTTACAGTGGTCGACATCCCTACTCCTACATAGCTTTATGCACTTATAGGAGATAGGGCACACATGACTCTGCATTGTTTGGTTGAGGACCTATTGGAGGCATATGCCCACATTGCATCAGACAATGGGATCAGTATAGAGTATGTTAGAGATCATTTGAGATGCAGAGGTCGTTCAATTCTAGGATCCCATCACTCTCAATCGAGCACTAGTGTGCATAAGGATCTACCTACAATTCATTTGATAGCTGCACAGACTATGGGTTTTACTAATATGTTGATTGGTTCTAGTTCATCATCACCAATGCCATCTCACCTTCATAGTCCTCTACATTCATCATATCTAGCATGACATGGGATAGATTAGATGGATGCATATGTTGATTTTTCACTTGACCATTTGGTGGATATGGTGGAGGCGACCGTTTCAGAGGACTTAGGTCATCTGATATCAAATGATGTGCATGTATGTGTGCATGTGCATGTTTCAATTCTTTTTTCATTATTTTTTTTTTAAAAATTAACTAGATATTCATATAAGTTGATATATATATGTATATATATTGTTACAGGTGGACATACCTCATATCACTCCTAGCCTTGGTCCAGATCATGTGCATGATTGATGTGACTCTGTGGATGAATCTGCTGCCAGTGGACATGTGAGTTTTACATTTTATATAATCACACGTGTATATGTACATGCAATATTTATGTATGCATAGATCTAGATTGATATTTAAAAATACAAGTTCATTTAAAAATAACTTCCATAAAATTTATTTAATATAAATTATATGTATTTAACACATCTTGTACACAATTTTATTTGTAGGGCTCAGCACATCCATCATAGTAGGACCGTTCTCATTCAGATGGCCATTCGACTAGGAGTAGACATTCATATTAGGCCATGCACACTAGATTTAAGATCTTTACCAAATGTATTTGATTATATGATGATCTTTAGTATTTGAGATTTGATGATCTCTAACTTACATTTTCTTATATGATATACATACATTTGCTTATTTGTTGATCTTTAGTATTTGACATTTCATGATCTTTAATTTACATTTTACTTATATGATATGTACATATATTTGATCTTATATGATATATAAATATATTTTCCTCTTTGCTTACAATATGTGTTATGTTTATATGTATTGAATCCCTTTACATGTATGTACATGTGTTTTCTTATGGTTTAAACATGTTTGTAACACATAATATATGTATGCATTTGCTTTAAATATTCAATATACATACATTTTTTCTTATTTTATGATCTCTTACAACTTACATTTCCTTATATTCAATATACATTTGATCTCTAGTAGAATTTTAGGGAAATCAATGCCACTTTATAATTAAGTTCATTCATGTTGATCACAATAAAAAAAAAAATTTAAATGACTTAAGCAACATGAACCATTGAGTTGAGAACAAGATATAATCTTTTGACAAGTAACTTGAAATTCAGATTCAAATATAATTAAGAAAATTTAATTCAAATTATACCTCTATTATATATTTTTAACAAATAACTTGAAATTCAATTCAAATATAATTAAGAAAATTCAATTCAAATTATACCTCTAATATACATTTTTGACACTTTAACAAAATTCTAAAATTACTAGATATGTTGTGCATACCTATGAATTAAATAACAAACTCCACAATGAAATAACTTGTTTGTTTACTACTTGATTCATTTAAACTAGGATCTAGTTATTCCATGTACACTAGAGTAATTTTTTTCTCATCCCATATGCATATAAATAGAAGCTTATTTTTTCATTATTTTGGATATCAAATTTCAAGATTAATTCTCATTTATATCACTTGGAGCGCAGATTTTGGAGAAGTTTTTGCGCATTTATCAAGGAGAAAAATATTGGAGCTCGACAACTTTTCATTTTTATCAATCAAGAAAAAATTTGGAGGATAATTTAACTAAGTTGGTAGAGGACTTGTTTTGAGTCATCTTTAAGTTAAAGAAGAAAATGGGACAACAAAGAAAAAGAAAAAATGTGTCTCAACGAAAATTGTCAAAAGAAGAAGAACAAAAGAGGTGTGAACAAAACTTGGAAAATTATTATAGAAAGAAACAAGGTACATGCTTGTTTCTTCTCTCTTTCACTCTCAAGTGTGTGTTTAGGACTTTTACTTTGAAAAAAAATGAGTATTCATTTGATGGGATGGAATCCATAATGTGCATTACTCCACCCAATAATTTGGTTAGTAAACCTAAACATAAATTTGTATGTGCATACATTTTGCATTGGCTTTCTTATTAAAATTATAAATGTTTAATGTATGACCATTTTTCAACTTACAATACCCCAACTTAAAATGTACTCTTAAACTAAAATATTGTACATTAAATCCTTCCCTACAAACCTTACATAACTTTTACCAATACCTTTGTTTAATGTTTTTTGTCACATTACATTTTTCATTGTTGAACATTAACACAATTTTCTCTTTACTTTGTTCATGAAGAAAATGATAGTGTACTTCAATACATGCTTAGTTCTCCAATGGGAAACCTTAAATTTTGTGTGTCCTCACTATGCCACTTTGATTTTTCATGAATTTGCAGCCATTAATTATTTATGGCTTTGAAAGGAAATTACCCCATATATTCTAACTTTGCAGAGTCATTAATTATTTAAATGTCCTCAAATAAATCTTGGTCATGCAAGTTGCAATGTTTTCTGATCCTTGACTCCAATTTCCTTAAGCCAATTCTTTTGTTTCAATATTTGTGTGTTTTGTTTATTTGGTTTTTATTTTCATCACTTCAATGTTCTCAAATTGTTATGTTTATGCTCTAGGGATTCCCTCAAAGGCTGGGTCGAGGAGCCAAATCCCCAGATATTGGATCATTGAATCTGATGAGAACACATGGACCTTGAAGTTAGGGAGGGAGACCCAATTTCCAAACAATGCTTGTTGGAGAGAGTCAAGAGATAACTTCCTTCTCTTTTGGTATGTGGATAGACTTCATATAAAACCTTAGCACAAACTTCTGTCACTTATAGCATCATGTTTTATCAGTTTGTTTGCTTGCATACATAAACTTCACTTATATTTAACATCATCTCTCACTTTTTTTGCAAAATATTTTGTGACATGTAGGAAGGGCTCAACAAGTAGGAAGTTTTCATGCTCAATTCGAGCCAAATCTATACATTGGATCAAATCAATCCGCTCAAGAATGCATGGTCCTTGAAGATAGGGAGGAGGCACAAGTTCAAACAATGCAAGTTGGAGAGGGGTCAGGATCACTTCCTCCTCTTTGGTATGGATGAGCATATAAAACTAGTTGAAGAGGTGAGAAACAAATTTCTCATAGAAATTTAGATCATTTACTTGAAATGGATATGGAGAAACTGAAATATTATGCCAGCCAGCCTTATAATAAGAGAAAGAGGTCAATGACTAAATATGTATATGGAAATGATCAATCATCTTGATACACTTGAAAAAACCCAATTCTTATCATGTTTACTTTTTCGTGATGAGCTCAAAGAGTCATTACAATTGTTGGGTGTACATTCGGCATCAAATAAGAAGAAACACATAGGATTACAAAAGGATATTGTTCAAAATGCTAAAAAGGGTTCAGATTCCATTGGGAAAGGATCTCGATCAGTGGATAAGGCCACTACAAGAAGGGTGATGTTGACATCTATTGTACATCAAGATATAGTAAGAAAAAGAAAAATGTCTGCACTTTCAATTGAAATTGGTTATAGTAGAACCACATTGATAAAATATGAGAAAAAGAGAAAGTTTTTGGATGAGAGTTTAAAAGGAAATTGGGAAATTATGTGTAGAGCTCCCCGTTCTGACGGGATTGAAGATGTTAGGAACTTGGTCTTAGGTTTTTGGCATGATCAAACTTGTCCATCATCAAATACTAGAGATGTTATGAGACACAGGATTGGACCTAGTATTTATGAAAATCATATTAAACATTGGCTAGACATAACACAATTTGAGATGTATATGAACTTTTGTAATGTATATCCTCATATAAAGATTGGGAAAACAATGTTTCAAAGGTTAAAGCCATATTATGTGAAGATAAACAAGTTTTTTGAAACTTGTTGTTGTCGTTATCATATTGAATTTGATCTCTACTATTAGGTGCTTCGAAAGATGAGAGAAGAAAGATGTGGGTTTCAAAATGCACCTCCTAAATAGGCAAGTTTGTTCATAAAGTCTATATTATGTGATCATGAAATGGACCTCAAATAAACTGCATAAAAGGAATTTGTGAGACATGTGGAAATTTGGCTAAATTTCCTTCAAGAATTGAGGATACTGACCTAACAAAGACAATAAATTGCAAGAGGTAAGTACTATTTTTAGAGAGTTTATTTTTTTCAATTTCTCATAGATTGTTATTTGGATTCTCTTTGATGTAATGTTTCATTGATCAAGTGTGTTTTATTAGTTATTCACATATTTTACTGACACAAGTACAAGTATGTAAAGTTGCAAACAAATTTTGGGAAAGAATCCACAAGGTTGAACTATGTAGAAGAGGAGATTCCCATTGGAAAATTTATGGAAGATTTTTGAAAATTGATACGACCATACATACATCATTCATTTTTTGCTAATTGGCAAGCACAACAATTCCAAACATTGAGAGATACTTTCCCACATGGAACAGTTCTATCAGTAGTTGACTTTGCAGAAAATTACTCCTTTGTACATCAAAAGGAGATTCAATCAGAGTATTACTTTTCAAAGAAGATCACTATTATGGTTCATGTGTGTTGTCGACATGCATAATCAAAATTAGATGGTGTTGAGAGTACAGATGAAGAATGAGCAATTAAGAAAGAATATCACTTTTATATTAATGATGATAAAGAGCATGACACACTTTTTGTCCAACATTGCTTTCTGATATTTTGAGAATTTGAAGCGGTGTAAAATTTGAAATCATTTTGTATGAATTAGAGATGGGCCGTGCAACACAATTCAAATCTTCTGACTATGCAGTTTGTAAGATATCATAAAATCTACAAAATACCACATGTTTGAGTTTTACGAGAGTGGGAAATGGAAAAGGGTGAGCATGATGGAAGCGAGGCTTGCATCAAGCGAGCTTCAAAGCATTAGTTATCAAAGATCATCAGACAATGCACAGCGTGTTGTTGAATGGTGCAAGAAACGCTGCATCAAATATGGTTGGTACTATCTTCAAGACCAAAATGGCCATTCCACTTAAGAGTGTTTTGGGAGATATTATAAAGATTATGTATAAATTACATTAATCAAAAATTTGAATTTATTTAAATTTAAAAAATATATATACACATATTTGTTCACATAAGTTTTTTGTTGTACATATGTATCTAGGTGTAGATAGAAGATCGATGCATGGATGCAAGAGGGTAGAAAAAACAAGATCTTTGCATTGTGTTAGGAGTTCAGATAGTCGCCATGGATGGATATTAGACACAAGGGATTACTCTTGTTTTTACACTAAGTGCATTGAGGGAAACTCTAATTATGCATGCAACAATCAAGAACTTCAATATGTTGGTAAATGGGATACAGTGCCACTAGTAGTTTTAGAACCATATGATGAAAACGAGGAAGAAAGATTTGAAGACATTCCTTTGATTTCAATTGATTATGACCATATTTCAGGATTGGTTAGAAAAGGTACACATGTGTAAGTTTTCAATAATTTAAATATTATATATATCTAGTTAATGATCTTTAGAGACGTTTCTAATTTTTTTAGAATTTTTTTTTGTAAATTTGGTGTACAAGAGATGTTTTTGCAATCATAGCAGAGCCTAGAAACATCGAAGGTGTTAGCTATTATTTATTGTGTTGCACATAAGAAAGGAATAAGCTAACAAAACCTAAAACAAGTGATGGAATTTCATTATCGACATGTGAGTTTGAATATAAAATTTTATATACATTGTATTCACATGTGCACATTACATTATAAACATTAAATATATATTGTACAAACCTTGAGCACAAAAATGTTGCACACGTTCATATGTCTTACCTTAGGTTCATGTTTACCATCTGAGGTTTTGTTATGGCCCTTAGGGACAATATCTAAAACAAGTCAAATTTTTTAGCATAGGATTCATTTTGTTGACTATCAACCTGAAAGTAACAAGGTATATCAATATATTCATAATAATTGCTACTGCTCTACATCTTCATGCAATTCCAAATGCACATGGCCGAAGAAAATGGAGACTAGATAGTGATGATCATCAAAAAATTCTACATGTTATTGAAGAGCGGGCTGAACCAGAATCTTTGACTTAGATTATATCCATGGTTTTCAAGTTCACTTGTAACCCTATACATGTTCAAATGAGAACTTATAGTAACTTGTACATAGTTGTAAATCATTTTGTGTAAATTACAATTATATATACATATTTGTTCCATGGAAGAATTCTTAAGTTCAAGAATCTTTGATAGCATCATCTCTCACTTTTTTTGGTTGCATGTAAACCCATATATATGCTTTCAATCCTTATTTGAAACATAGTGAATTTTTTTAAAATCATTTTGCCTAAATTACAATTATATGTACATATTTGTTCCATGAAAAATTCTTAAGTTCAAGAATATTTCATAGCATCATCTCTCACTTTTTCTGGTTGCATGTAAACCCACATATATTCTTTCAATCCTTATTTGAAATGTAGTGAAGTTTTTAAATCATTTTGCCTAAATTACAATTATATACAACTTATATTTGTTTCATGGAATTCTTAAGTTCAAGAATCTTATATACAACTTATAAATTTGTTCCATTGAATTGTTCCATGGGAGATTATGTAAATTTTAAAATTAAGTATTATCTAATTATAAAGTTGTGTACACATATATAAAACATAAATCAATGTAAATAAAAAAAGCCTAACCTTAAACTACTTAGCCCTATAACCTAAACCCTTGCTTGTACCCCC
>VDFB02067072.1:0-12289 GCA_007258455.2 Sequoia sempervirens
TCCCACCCTACCTAGATAACTCCCTCTCTCTTACCCCTCTCTATCTCCCTCTCTACATATTATTTTACAGTATATAATATATAATATATTACATAGTATAATATATATATATATATATGTAATATATTATGTATATTATATAATATATTATATATAATGTATTATTAGTACTAATATCAAATATTTAAATACAGTAAAGGTTATAGATAATCATTTAGGACAGTTATCCGTTCTAAGTGGGTAGCTATTTGTATTTGTTTCAAAGGAACCATTTTTTTCTGAAAAAATCATTAGTCCTGATATTTTCCTCAAGGTTTCCTTGGGATTTGGCTTAGGGGTGTCATACCTAGAAAGTCGACTACAAAAATGTGTTTAGAAAATTTCTTTAGTTTTCCAAAGTTTTCCCTTGTGGTTGACAACTTTTTTTAATCCAAACTTGATGAAATGAAAAGGGTTTATTGAGAAAAATTTTCAACTTTCCACCAATATAAGATATGCCTTATTTTGAACTTAGTAGATAAATATTATTGATTTTTTACATACATTACAAATAAAGTCCTGATTGATAGGCTAATTGAAACACATCTATAATTCTCAAACTATTTCACAATTTTTTGAATTTGAAAGATGTGGTACATTCTATGCTTCCCATACTATAGGATAAAAAAATTAAGGGTATGTGCAGGATCATGATGAGCCAAAAAGTGGCAATATGATGGATATGTGTAGGGTATGCGGCTAACAACCTTTGTTTTACCCAAAATTGATGAAACGAAAAAGGGTCTTTAAAGGAGATTCTCAGCTTTCCACTAATATAAATTATGCTTTACTTTGAATTTAATAAATAATTATTAGTAATTTTCTATTTGAATTACGACTAAATTCCTAATTGATAGGCCGATTGAAAAAAATCTATAGTTTTCAAATGATATCACATTTTTTGAATCTGAAACATGTGTCACATTCTATGCTTCACATACTATAGAATTAAAAAAAAAATGAATTTCATGAAGTTTTGACCAAGTTAAGGTGGTCAAACATACAAGTTTTTATATTTTTAAAAAGTTGTAATAAAAAATTCATAATTAATTATTCACTTGGAAAAACATTACAAAAATAATGCATCACATTGAGACATGAGTCCTCTACTTATACAAAATATTATAAAAAAAAATATTATCATTTTATTGTGGTTAGGGTGGTCAGGATAGACACCTACTTATTTTCCCTAAAATTTAAGTGCTATTTGCACATTGAAATTTCAAATTTTCACCATATAGTTTTGGTTTTTTTTAAAACAAACCTAGTAGTTTAGAAACTGAATTCAACTTTCTATAGATTCTATTATTATATATTTTTGAAATAATATCGATAACTTATTCAAATTTTTATGTCAAGTTGCATAACTCTAATTTTTCTAAATTTTATACATACACTTAAAGGGCATGTTTTTTTCATGATGATTATGCACATACCCTTAGAATTTTATAAACTTTTTCTTTGGAGTGTTGGTGGTGCAAGGCACCCTGGGAATAATAGGCGGTTCACTAGGCAATTAGAAAATCTAGAATGAAATTTTGTTTTTTTACCATGAAGGTCATGTTGACCATTGAGTTGAGGAGATAGCTTAGGGATGTGTTTGATCTCTAGGATAGAAGTTGTGAAAGGATGGATGAGTTTAGAAACTCATCTTACTTAGTTTTCTAAAAATTGGCAAAAGTTGAAAAACACAGTGCATTTTGCAACTTTTGCCACTATGTAACTGATATGTCTGACCAAGGGAGCATAACTGATTGGGGAACCATATTTAAGGTGTGCCTCGACCTGAGAGCAGGGTTGGAAGTATTTGGTATTGTGGGAAAGTTTTGTGAACTGAAGGAAAACAATGTTTTTGTGTGTTATTACTGATTTTTGCTTCAAATTAGAGTTTTAGTGGATTGAAATTGTTACTGTGTTTTGTGGAGGATGTAGTTTAATGTTTTCTCAAGCTTAGTGTGCCATCTTTTAGTCTTTTTGATTCAATTTCAATAATTGTTTGTAAATAGTTTGCTTTAACCTTGTTGCTGGTTTAAACTAGACAGTGTTGTAGAAATGGGGTGTTAGTTCACTTTCCCACCATACAAATTGTACGGCCCTTTGGGAACAGTGACTAGACTCCATGTGTGTACATATGGTAGGTTTTAGGGTTGGTGTGAGCATAGGAGTTGTTGGCAAAGTCTTGCCCTAGGCGAGCCAGGAAGAGTCCGGCTAGGGAAGACAAGGAGTGCAAAGCACATAACTTGCAGGGGTGATTGAATTTTGTTGAATTTCCTTTTTGTGAAGGTAGATGTGAGTCTTGCCAAGACTTGGTTTTCAAGAGGAAACTCCATCAGTCCATCTAGTGTGAGAAACACTTAGCAGATTGAAAGCAGCCAGAAAAGGCTTAAAAACCATAGTTTTTGCCCATTTTTAAGTGGAGGCATTGTACGGGCAGTTAAGACCCAAAACCTCAAAAATCCTTGAGAGGTGTCCATTTGAAGCAAGAACCTCAAAGAAATATTGGGGGTTCTTTGGAGAAATTGAGAGAGTCAACCAGTTTTCTTGGAGAAGGAGACCTAATTGGGGCTTTTAGGCTAGTATCCTTTTTAAGACCTAAACAAGGGTTTGTTGAAAGCGACCAAGAAATGGAGCTAGGAGGATACTCAAGAACCAAAATTGGATGGATTGCAATGAATTGAAACACCTCCACACCCCTGCAAATCAAAGTTCAATCTTTGGAGGTATTGTTAGTCTTTAGGGCAGATTAAAGGCTAAGGAAGAGTTAGAGCTATGGCACCAAGATTGACTTGGTTGGTTGAATGGTGATGGTAGTGGGGTTGGCCAGGAGAACCAGGGGTACCTAAACATGAGAAGGGACCTATAGGTTAAGGTGGTGAAGCAAAACACCAAGGAGGTATTGCAAGCAAGACCTTAGAGCAAGAATTTGTGATTAATTCCTCCGACCCCTCCCTATCCCGAGGTGAGTATCAGCGAGGCAAAAGATTTGGGATTGACTATTGCATGTTTGAGATTGATTCTAGTGGCTCTACCATCATGGTGACAAATGCAGAATTGGCCAAGATGGTTGAAGGATAGGAGGAAGACAATAGGCTATTGAGGGAAAGAATAGAACAACTTGAGCAAGCATTGAGTAATGTGCAGTTGGAAGGAAGGGAACCAAAGAAAGAAGAGGTTGCAGAGGAAGATAAGATCCCTGAACCTGACCCTGTTTTGCAAGAGGATCCCTTCTTGAAGGCATTGAAGGATTTGAGTGGGAAAGCACTTGAAGGCATACCACTGTTTAGTGGGAAAATGGAAGTTGATTTAGTCATGGATTGGATAGAGGGAATGGAAAACCATTTTGAATGTGATAGATCCGAAACCTGAGAAAGGAAAAGGTGGCCAAATCAAGATTGAGAGGTTCTACCTTGACATGGTGGAAGTTCATTCAAACAAAGAGGGAAAAGGAAGGAAAGAAGCCTATTTCTACTTGGAAGGGAATGGTTGCCAAAGTGAGAGAAGCATACATGCCAGATGATTATGAAATTCAGTTACAAAAGAAAAGATAGAGCTTAAGGCAGAAAGACCAAGATGTGAACTCTTATACTGAGGAGTTTCAAAAACTTTGCATGAGGTCTAATCTTACAAAGATGAAAGTCTTAAGGTGGCTAGATACCTTAACAGATTGAAGTGGAACATCCAAGAGGAGATGACTCTTCTAAGTCCTAAAACAGTACACCAATGTTACCAATTAGCTATTAAGATTGAGGAAAGAAGCAAGAGGAAACAAGAACAAGCTTCTAAGGGTAGAGGAAAAGGCAGAGATCAAAGAGGACATAGAGGTGGATACCAAGGTAGAGGGACTGAACAAAGAAACCAAGGAGAATCTAAACTCACTGAGCATAGAAGTGAGACACCTTCTAGAGGAGGGTATAACAAAGGTAGAGGACCTCAAGGAGGTTCAAATAGAGAGGGTAGGCAAAGTAGCTCACATGTACTTTGCTGAGTATGAAGAGTTAAGGTGTGATCAGATGGGACATCAACTTATAGGTGAGGAGAAAGCATCTTCATCAAAATCTTGAGAGAAATTAAGCATATACTCAAAGAGGACACCATGAGTACCAAATCACCAGAGGTTAGTCACATTGAATTAGAAATGGGCAAGAATCTGATGTTTAGAAGAGTTTTGATCAAACAACCGATCAAGGAAGAGCCAAAGCAAAGAAGAGCCTTATTTAGAGTGAGATGCAAAATACTTGGGAAAGTATGCAAGGTTATTGTGGATTCAGGTTCAACTGATAACATCATCTCTGAGGAGGTAGTAAGGAAGTTGAAATTAGAGAAAATACCCCACACTAATCCCTACAAGGTGACATGGTTGAACAAAGGACAAAGTGTTCTTGTCAATGAGCAAACAACGGTGGATTTCTCCATTGGAGGGTATAAGGATAAGTTGATTTGTGATGTGTTACCCATGGATGCATGCCATCTACTATTGGGTAGACCATGGCAGTATGACAAAAGTGCCATGTATGATGGGAAAGAGAACACCATTTCTTTCAAGAAAGATGGGAAGACATTTAAGTTGCAGTCATTGTCAGATGAGGAAGAAGGACAGTCAAAGACACCTAGTGTCTTGTTGAGCAGTGGCAAAGAGTTCATTAACAACCTACATCAAGGAGGTGAAGGATATGTGGTCATGATGCAATCCAAAGAGGAAGATAAGACTGAGAAAACATCATACTAGAAGCAGTCCAAAAGTTACTTGAGAAGTACAAGGACATAGTTAGTGATGGAACACCAGCTACCTTACCTCCTAAGAGAGCCATTAGTCATCAAATTAACTTCATACCAGGGGCTTCATTACCAAACAAAGTAGCTTATAAGCTTACACTAGATCAAAACCTAAAAGTAGCTAGACAAGTGTAGAAATTGTTAGATCAAGGATTAATTAGGAAGAGCATCAGCCCATGTGTAGTACCAGTGGTCTTAGCATCCAAGAAAGGTGGTAAGTGGAGGTTATGCACTGATTCAAGAGAAATAAATAGAATCACAATCAGGTATAGGTTCACTATTCCTAGGATTGAGGACTTAATGGATTGTCTTGGAGGGAGCTACGATTATTTTACCAAGTTTGGATCTCAAGTGGATACCATCGGTCAGGAATCAAGGATGGAGATGAGTGGAAAACAACCTTTTAAGACAAATGATGGGTTGTATGAGTGGAGGGTTATGCCATTTGGCCTCTGAAATGCCCCTAGCACATTCATGAGGCTCATGAATGAAGTGCTCAAAGACTTTACAGGGATATTTGTGGTGGTATATCTTGATGATATACTCATTTTTAGCAAGACAATAGAAGAACACCACAAAGAAGCATGTGGAGTTGGTCCTCAGAAGGTTGCAAGAGGAGAAATTAGCCATCAACCTAGAGAAATGTGAGTTCTTCAAACAAGAGCTTGTGTATTTGGGGTTTGTAGTATCCCAAGGAACATTGAAAATGGACCCAAAAAAAGTGGAAGCTATCCTAAACTGGCCTACACCAACCACAGGGACAGAGGTAAGAAGTTTTCATGGATTGGCTCAGTTTTATAGGAAGTTTATAAGAAACTTTAGTGGCATATGTGCACCAGTCCTAGATACAATCAAAGGAGGCTTAAAGACTAAGTTTAAGTGGACTCAATAAGCTCAAGAAAGGTTTGAGAAGCTGAAACAGAAGTGGCAACCCAACCTATTCTTTTATTACCTAGTTTTGACAAGTTGTTTACTGTGGAATGTGATGCTAGTGGAGTTGCAGTAGGAGGAGTACTCAGCCAAGAAGGCAGGCCTATGGCTTTCTTTAGTGAAAAGCTCAATGAAGCTAAGAAAAATTACTCTACCTATGACCTAGAACTGTATGCTCTAGTGCAGTCACTTAGAAAGTGGAGGCATTATCTCCTATCCAAAGAGTTTGTAGTGTTTACTGACAATCAAGCACTTTGCTACATCAACACTAAATAGAAATTGAGCAATAGACATTTGAAATGGATGGAATACCTCCAAGCTTTCACTTTTACCATCAAGCACAAGAAGGGACAAATGAATAACGTGGAAAATGCACTAAGTAGGAGGTTGCTGATAGTGCAAGAGATACAACTAAAGAGAATTGGGATAGAGAGTTTCAAGGATCTCTATGGAGAAGATGAAGACTTCTCAGAGGCATATAAGGTATGTTCTGATTTTGGGAATCATTTTCATAGTCAATTCTCAGAGTATACATTGCAGAGTGGACTTTTGTTCAAAGGAAACCAGTTGTGTGTACCAAAGGGGTCAATGAGAGAGAATATTATCCAAGAAAAACACAATGGTAGTCTTAGTGGACATTTTGGTATCAACAAGACAATGGAACTAGTGCAAAGATTCTACTATTGGCCCAAGTTACCAAGGGACGTCAGGAGGTATGTGGAGCAGTGTATGGTTGTATGAAGGAGCAAAGGGGAGCTAATCAATGTAGGTTTGTATCAACCTCTGCCTATTCCCAATATGAACCATGGGAGTGTGGTAGCATGGATTTTGTTTGTAGGGTAGGGCCTAATCCAAATACCTGCAAAACACAACAAATGAATACATTAGGAGGTCAAATGCAAGCAAGAATAAGGATTCCTCAAGAAATTAATTTGAATAGCAAAAGAGATAGAAAATGAAAGGAAGAACAAAATGAAAGTTGAAAACATATCAAAATCTATTCTAAAGCCAACAAAATCCTAATCTCTTGAGGGAATTGGTGCCAATTTGATATGAAAATTGGCCCTTTTCCAACTCCAATGATGCAAAGTTGATATGTGATGAAGAGTGATCCACTTTGTTGATGCTTGATGTATGCTCCAAGATGAAAATCTGCATAAAACCTAACTATTCTTGGATGAAATTGATGATAAATTGCTATGGATTTGAGTAGAGTAAGTTTACTCAAATTGTGGATGATGAAATGAGGAGATGAGCTCTTCATTTATAGAATGAGAAGATGGATGAATGTTCAAAATAGAGCAATGTGGGATTAATTTTCAACAAATGAGAAGAAGCCACATGTCATCATGTGAATGGTTGAGGAATGAGCACATTTTGAAGAATGTGCAAAGAGGGGGGAGATTCAAATTCAAAATATGGCTTGAAGAATGAGTTGAAAGGTGAAGCACATGCACATGGCTCAAGAAAAGGACATGTAAGATTTTAAATTCTTTGTTGAAAGGGACAAGTCCTTTTTGGGGGGAGATTTCAAATTTGAAGAATATTCCCTAATTCTTGATGCCTTTTGAATGAAAATAGATATCATAAATCAATTAAATTGATTTTCATGTGCAAGTTGCAAAATCAGAGATTGAGTGATTAGGATTAAATTAATCGATTTCCGATTAATTTGAAATGGAGATTAGCTGATTCTGACTTTTGACTTAGATCTTTGACTAATCTCAACAAAAAGAGAGGAATAATGATTTAGATTTAATTAAATAAATATTTTGATTTATTTAACTAAAGAGGGATGATGTTGGATAAGGATTGATTTAATTTAATAGAATGACTTAGAGATTTAATTAAATAAAATGTATTATTTAATTAAAAGGGGGATTACAAAATTAATTAAATAAAATTGATTTATTTAATTAACAAGAGATGATGCCTTAATTAGATAAATGATTATTTATTTAATTAAGGGACAAATAGTGATGATAAGCTGAAGAGGTGATTCAGGACGAAACAATGTTAGTTAATCGGGATCAAGTGCACAATGTCAATCAGTATATTTTACGTGTCTACATTTTGCCCCTCTTTGAAGCAATGTACTTGTTGCGTTGTTTCAAACAATAAACTGTCTTGATCAAAATTCAAAAATTCTTTGATTTTTTCAGATGCCCCATTGCTGCCCCAACGAATGAAGAATTATGCCGGTATATTTCCCCCTCGAGAGATCAAGCGAAAAGATTTGATTTGAGGGTCGATCTCTCGATAAAGAGGTTCAATGTTAGTTCAACTCGAATATTTGATGTAGATAGTCATCGGCCATGGGTAGCCTCATGCCTACTTTGATATATTACACCCACTTGATCTTGATTTGTACCATGATAGTGACATTATTGATGATGAGATGATTATGATGTTTATATGTGATGAATGATATGATGATGCATGGATGATATGGATGCACATGATATGATATGATGATGCTTGGGTGATTATGAAAATAGATGATAAATGTATGGTTTATGAGATGTTTAGAATAACCAATCTATATGATGCAATGATGGGGATGAATGCATGTGGTATGATTAATTATTTCTATATGCTATGATATTCATTATGCAGTATGCTTACGGGTTTTTTTTTTTGGATGCAAGATAGATGCAATGGTGATGATTATGATTAACTGTCATGGTACCATGTTAGCGTGAAAAAACAAGAGATAGAAGAAAATAAGAGATTCCAACAAGACATGAGATGATGATGATGATGATTAATTTACAAGGAGTTGGGATTTTCAAAGGGCCAATTTCCTTATGTTTGATAACACACATAAGCACGATGCATCAAGGTATAAAGGACCAGGATCGCTTTGTACTTAGTGTGATGGACTTTGACTTGACAAATAGATAGGAGTGTTCTTGTTCACACCTGACATACAAAAACCTTGCTAGGATGCACTTTAGAAGTTTCAAACATCTCAAACCGAAAACATGTATAACCAAATCTAATGCAATAGTCACTAGCCTATCCAAACATCCTCTATACATATCTAACAAAGCAAGATATTCTACTCCAAGTTATTTTACAACCTCCAAACTAAGTAACAAGGCACAAAAGGAATGATCGCCAAGCCCTTCCTATCTCTTCTAAATCCTTCATTTGATATCATCGAGAGGCCTGAATCGGGTTAATAAGATAACTCAAAGACAAAGACAAACATGTATACACAAACAAGTTGATGTTCTTCAATACCGCTAACCAAAAGGAATGTGTCTTTATGATAAGAACCGAACTTATTGCCAAAAGATAATGCCCATTGTAGGAAGGACACCCGGATGGTATGTTAGTGATGCATGGCGACTATTTGTTATCCCATTAAAGTGTTCCTTTTCCGATAAATAATGCCCCTTGTAGGGAAGGATTCATCCTAGGACAATGATGGTTGATGACGACATGGGACTATGTGGATGATGGACTATCGACATAAAAGAATTGACCAATCCGCCGAACCCACTTAGACTCTGGCGACCGATGTTTTGAGCCCGCCTGAATCAGCAGGACTTGTTTCTAAACCATTTCACCAAAGTTGAGGATGATGATCACTTTATTATGGATGGTGTGTTATTGCAGTGCTTTTAGATGAGATGGATGAATTTTTTTTCAACATTTTGGATTGTTTCTTGGAGTTTCCTTTTGGTAAATCGTTTCTTTGAGGCTTATTTCTTTTATTTTTGATTTTTAAATGGTTTCGATTCGATTTAATGTTTTTATGTTTCTTCTCGAGATTTTGGACCAAGAGACTAACCCCCATGACTCATCCCTAGCCTTCTGGGGTCATCAACATATTAGCCTTTCCTACGTTTTACACGTAGAGACCACGTAGTTCGACTGACGACTTGACCGATTTACAGATGATGATACACACGATGAGATGTCAGTTTATTATGACAGACTCCTATAGGACTGACCTAAATGTCTCAGGGGATGATCAAAGATCAACCTTGCCTACGTTCAAGCTCAGAGATGATGAAGTTTGACAAGACGACTCTGTTTTTGACTTTTTGAATGACTTTTTGACCTATTTTTTTGGGATTTTGATGTTTTGTAAATGTTTTTGGATTTTGATATGTTTTGAATGTTTTTGGATTTTCTGATTTGAGGACCTTAAGATCATACATGAATCCGATCCAATGAGAACGTGCCCCCAACATGATACAATAGACTACTCCGATAAAGGCAGGACAAACTAACCTTGAGGATGGGCTGAGTAGTACTAGGAGGGATCACGATACGAAAATAGGACCAAGCTATGGTGCAGATGCGAGTGGATGAATGATGAATGGAGATCTGGATGCAATGGATGATGGAAACAAAATGAATGGAAGATGTAGAACAAGTCGTAAAGATCCTGGTGGATGGAAAGTGCTTATTTACGCAAGGCACCTGTTTGCCAGGTTTTCACCAAGGTACTTGCCCAAAGTGCCACCAGAGTGGTTTTCACTAGAGGACGATTCTTTACTATTTTTGATCCTTTTTCTTATTTTTTTGGATTTTTTGCTTTTTAAATTTTTTTTTTTTGTTGTTGTTACCAAGATGCCTATTTGCCAGGTTTTCGCCAAGGTAGCCATTTTTTCGGGACTTTTTCTGATTTTTTTGGATTTTTGGTTCTATACCTTGAAAGATTTTAGGCATAAAACTTTTTGAGATGGGAGCTATTCATGGGCTCCTACAGAGGTTCCCCTTCGGCTGTTGATAACTGATATGCCCCTGATTTGTAACTTGTTGTGATGATGAAAGGTCCTAACCAATTAGGTTCAAACTTTCCTTTGCTGCTTGGGTTTGGGACATTCTTCTGATTCTCTTTTAAGACCAGTTCTCCGACTTGGAACGTCCTGCTTCTAGTTTTCTTATTGTAGCTCCTTTTGATTCTATTCTGATATACTTGTAAGTCATTTAGAGCATCTATACGTCTCTCATCCAACAACTCCAACTCATTCAATCTTGATATTCTGTATTGTTCATTTATGATGAGGTTTTGCAGTGATATCCTGAGGGATGGGAGCTCGATCTCAATTGAGAGTACCGCTTCTGATCCGTAGACCAAGGAGAAGGGAGTGGCGCCAGTGGGTGTGCGGATGCTAGTTCGATAGGCCTAGAGGGTGGGATTAAGCTACAAATGCTAGTCATGACCTACGTCATTGACTGTTTTCTTGAGGATTTTAAGGATGGTTTTGTTTGTAGCTTCTGCTTGGCCATTGCCTTGGGGATAGTACGGGGTGGAAAAGCGATGTTGGATTTTGAATTTTTCGCATAAGTCACGAACCTCTTGATTCTTGAATGGTGTCCCATTATCTGAGATAATGGCTTGTGGAACACCATAGCAGCATATGAGATAATTCAGGATGAACTTTGAGATTTGCTTTCCAGTTATATACGTCATGGGTATGGCCTCCACCCATTTAGTAAAGTACTCTGTTGGGGTTATGATGAAATTATGGCTATTAGATGAGGTGGGAGTGATTTTCCCAATGAGATCGAGTCCCCACTGCGAGAAGGGCCATGGTGTGACGATAGGATGGAGCTCTTGAGCTGGAGCATGGATGAGGTCCCCATGCTGCTAACATTGTAGACACTTTTTGGCATGATCATGTGCTTCTCGTTCCATTGTGAGCCAATAATACCCCATCCTCAGTAGTTTCTTGGCTATGGTTATTCCACTCGAGTGTGAACCACATATATCATTATGTACTTTGGTTAGGGCGGTTAATGCCTTGTCAGCGTTTAAGCAGCATAGTAAGGTACCTTCTATACTTCTACCATACGGGTTATCACCTAGGATGACAAATCTAGATGCCTTTTTAACAAAGGTTCGTTTTAGGTTCGATGGCAGGTCAGCGGGTATAACTCCTATGTGAATATAAGTATAGATATCATGATACCAAGGATCGCCAGGACCAACAATTTCACACACATATTCTAATTCTGGTACCTCGAATGCTGGAGCGAGAAGTTGCTCAATCAAGAATTCATATTTTGGAACATTGTTAGGGATGTCCAGTAGGGACCCAATTGTTGCCATGGCGTCTGCTGCTCTGTTGTTGGCTCTAGGAATCTGTTCAAATGTGATCAAGAATGATTCTCTTTAGAGTTCCACCACCCTCGATGGATGCTTAGAGCTTGTCGTCCTTGGTTTGATATTCATCATTGACTTGATTTATGATTAACTGAGAGTCTCCATACACTTTTAGAGCTATGATGTTCCATTGCATTGCTATCCTGAGACCTATAGTCAAAGCCTCGTATTCCACAATGTTGTTGGTGCAAGGAAATGCCAGTTTGTATGACCTTGGTATGAAATCTCCTTGTGGGGTGATGAAGAAGACACCTGCTCTTGATCCGTGCTACGTGTATGAGCCGTCAAAGTATAGTTTCCAGTGATCAGCCACGTTGAGGTTAAAGATGGATTCATCTGGAAACTCTGAGACAAGGGGATTCTTATAATAAATAGGTGCTTTTGCTAGTTGATCTACGATGACGTGACCCTTGATTGCTT
>VDFB02067073.1:0-11664 GCA_007258455.2 Sequoia sempervirens
GAGATATAGAGAGCGACAGGGAGAGATGTATCAATCACCCTCCCTATATCTCTATCTATTCATCCTTATCTCTTTATCTCTCTACCCCTCTCTATCTCTTTGTCTCCCTTTCTATTTGTATGTTTGTCATTATCTCCTCTCTCTATATTTTCTTCCCTATATTTATCTTTGTCTCCTTAAGTGTGCAATGGGTACATTGAAGAGGTCTTAAAGGAGAATTATCATATCTTTAATCAAATGGCATGCTAACTTGAGCATAACTCCCTAAGGACACATGCCATCCTTGGATTGTTGACATGAAACAACCAATCAAAATTTAGTTTCTCTCTCTCATATTAATATATATTACTAGTATATTAAATATATATTATATTAATTATATTTTGTATTATATAAAAATATACTTATTATTAATTATTAATTATAATAATTTTATACGTATTTAATAATTTTGTTAAAGAATATAATATATAATTATAATAAGTTGAATAATTATATTATTTATTATGTAAAATATAGCTAATATGCCAACTATATTGTAGAATATTAAAACACTTATAGCTAAATGGCGCAATTTTTTTAATTTAATTAACATCTTGTAAAACCTAACGAAACTAGGTTGGCAATTTCGTCAAATTGGAGAAGTAAAAGGTCAATACCAGCGCCGAGGAAGATTTTGGAGTAGTGAAAACAAGGTCAATTCTAGCGCCAAGGAAGAGTTTGGAGGTAAAACAAGGTCAATACGAGCGCTGATGAAAAGTTTGGAGTGAAAACAAGGTCAATATCAGCATCGAGGAAGAAGAGTTTGGAGAGTGAAAACAAAGTCCAATACCGATTACCAGGATGAGGAGTTGAGGGCACTCAATCCTTGTCGGCGACCAAGGGGCAATGAGTATTGTAAGTTTGGCACCCCATTCTCTTTAACCTTCAATTTTCATGCCTAGTTTCCAAAGATCTTCTCGTACATTGGCACCCCCATTCTCGTAAAATGGTATAAGATAAGACAGAAAAAATAAAATAGATTAGTCTTTCACATTTTTATCGACCAGCCTCAGGTCTTGGCAAAACTCCCATAATCTACCCACATCTTGGTTGAGGTCTAGGATTTCATCACACATAGCCTTCATCACATGAGTCTGAAGCAATTGTAGACTTAGCCCAAGTATATGATAGGCTAAGGTAGATCTAATGAATGGAAATAGAGGCATACAATTCTTCTTTAATACCTCCACCACAAACATATGCAAGGTGTTTGTTGTTTTTACAGTAAGTAGGTTGATCTTCTAATCTACCTATGGAATTGCCAATTCCAATAAAGGGCAGCTCGAAGGACCTGGACCAACTGACGAGGATTTTAAAGACCTCCTACACTTTGGGCTCTGTAAGACCCGAGAGGGTGATCCCTTAATGCATTTACAACCTCTGCACCATCATCATAACAACATTAACAACAACATATAATCTCATTTAATAGCTCGACATAATAGGATAATACCGAATAGAATTGACTATTTATCAATAATATCAACTATTTGGAGCATGAGATAACTACAACAACATTTCACAGTATAAGATAGAGTCGTGAGTTTTCAGAATTTGTAGCAAGCTCTAGGTAAAGGAAAAAAATCTGAACCATCACGAATAGAAGATTGCAACTTAGATCGATTGCCATATATCCATTGGAGGTCAGGGTATAGCATCTAAGGGTTTTGCTTGACAAATTTAACAAATAGCATAAGATCATGATAACTTGTTGCTTTACAATCTCATCCAATATTATTCTAACCCAATACTACTTATGGAAATCCTTATACAAAACATATCCACCTACAATCCCATTCAAGCATTTTAATTAATTCCTTGAATTAAAGCTAAAACAAAGAATCATACCACAACGATTAGAGATGAACAAAACAACCCCCATGATCATTTTATTCCAAAGTGAGATATGCTTGTACAATGGAGAGACATGAGTTCAAATTAATCATATCGAATTCAAATTCGATCTTGTCATAAAACATCAGAAATCCCCATGAATTCAAAACCTACTACAAAATGACTCAAAACCTAAGTGCATTTTCCCTAAAAATAATACATCGGACTTTACAATTTGCTCTGCAACTTCATCTAGACTCGACCAAAAATATCTAACTTGCTAACCCATACTTCTGGCCTTGAAATCCTTCTTATAGAAAAAGAAGGAGCAAACAAGCATTGGGCTAGAAAGCACATGTGTCACCAACCAATTGGACTGCCTTGTGATATTCCAAAAAGTAACGGCCCAAAAGATCCCACCCAAGGCATAAGATAAACACTAGGGTTTTACATGAAGAAAAAGGTAAAACCCCAACCTTAGGATTTTTCCAAACACCATAGATGACCAGAGACATAAGGAAAGATAAAAATGGAACACAAAGAGAAAAAATTTGAAGCTCCATCACAAGGAAAGGTCTCCTCCCTTCTTGGTAGTGATAACCTCCTCCACACACAACCCTTAAAAATTATGAATAGAGGAATATAATCTTTGAAGAACTCAAAGTTGATTCTCTCCTACCTAATGCAATTAGTCATTTTATCCTTATAAACATTTATAGTGATTACTAGAGGCACATAGAACAATTCTTCATAATGGAAGAATTTAATCATACTTTTCCAATGATGGCATTATGAGAAAACCTTAGGTTAAATGAATAATTCCTAGCTAAGTTATTTAAATCATGTCTAACCGTATAAGAGAAGACCACTGCTATGTGTACCTGGATACCATAGAGAAAGGCTCTTTGGGCTCTTTCATCAATCATCCTACCTTAAAACATACCAAAAGTCTCCTAGCAATTAGACATAGGAAGATTTAAGATGACTTAAAACAAATTTATTTCCAAAGCATAAACTTATGATGACTTAACCAAGCCTAGTACACACTCCCTCCCCGTTGACCACTTAGACATATGGAAATTAAATGTAAATTTGCTGCTATTTTTAGTCATGTAGGTGTCCAATAAATCACTTGGTGGTGTTTCCCTTCAAGTTTATTTACTTGCATGAAGAGCAAAGTCCTTTGATTACAATTAGAGAATACATTTGAGGCCTTGGTTGTGTAACTGGGGGACCATAGTCACATTTAACACTTGTTACAAAGTTTGGGAGTTAAAACATTAAGTATATTTGATTTGTGATCGAAACATTTGGACGGTAGTAACAATAACTTGCAATCTATCAAGATTTGATTACCTTATAACCTGTGAAATTCTAACGATGAAATGATTGGTTAATCATAATGTCACCTTAGGATCACATCACCATGAAAGAACTTCATCTAACATCCTTATGAGTGCAGGTACCACCAAATAGGTATTTTTCAGATCTGTCTTCCTCGAGCGAGGGAAATTCAGGAAGAGAAGAGGAAAGCGAGACATGTAGTATGTCTAAAAGAGGGAGATCAACTAGAGGTCAAAAGATTAGAAGAAAATTTTGTAAATGCATGAAATTTTTTCTTGTTGAAGGGGGGTGATGTTCTTATGATGATGAGAGCATAGGTGACATCGAGGTTCCCTTGAGGTACAAACATCTATGGAAACAATGGGTACCCAAGGAACTTCTTCCAGTAAACACTATTTTTTGTGTCAACGAGAGGATATATCGCATAGCACCATCATCATTACATGGTTTGGGCCTATTTTGCATGGATGACATAAAGGTCTATTATGAAAAAGTTACTGAATTGATGGAGTATGTCAGACCCTGTTACAGTTACAAAGATTAGATGCAACTAGTTCGATATACACAAAGTATGCGTAGGTATGCACTGTCAACAAATTATATATAGGTAAAAGATAAGGATCAAAATAAAGGAGTGGCTATGTACATTGACGAAAGGCCAAAAGCATCAGGGAATATTGTAGGGTTTATAAACAGTACACGACCTGGGTCAACAAATAAGCAACCCAATTGCATATTGACCTTGAGAGCATGTGATACGTGTAATGCGATAAAATCCAATAACTGCAAGGAAGAGTTGCTAATCAATTACAATTTAGATAAGTTTGGTTACAAACAAAGTTGATTACTATGGAGTGGTACATACTATGTACCATTTTACTAACCTCAATTAATGACTCCCAATATATCCATTTTATTCTTATGTTTTTTGTTAAGTCTATTGGTTTCATTTTAAATTGGTGTTTTTTATATTTAATTTTTTTCCGCGATGGATTTTGATCATATGGAGAGCTTCGACCGAGCATAGATCCGCGATGTATCTTGGTGCTTCTATCAACATGTTTACCTCATTGTAATTGTACAAATTAGATACGAGCAAAATGTTTTATTATTATGTTTTTTTCATAAGTTTATTGGGTTAATTTCGATAATGTTTTTAATATTCTTGTTGCAGTCGATTGATCAGGGAAAGGCACCAGTAGTAGATGAGAGCATCCATAGGGAGGTGTAGTCAATATTAGGTGATAATGACATCGCTTATTCAAAAAACCCTCTCGATATGATAAGGAAGACCCAAAAACATGCAATGAAGAAATCCTTAAGTTGTTATTCATAGTGCCTCAAACAGATGAGATAAGAGAGAGGGTTAAAATATTGACTGAGAGATCACAAAACTTGCAAGTAAGTTGTCATGAGGTCTTTAATTATAACATAAGTTCATTCATGGTTTTGTATTTTGTACTCTTTTATGTCATGAACTAAAATATGTGTTGTTTTTACATGATTTTTTGTGTCCTCATGATTCTCCTGGCCATAATCAGGGTACTACAAGTGCTACCCGAGGAGTAGGGGTTGGTGCAAGTGTCCATCTTGATCTTCCTACACATACATCACATCATCTAACCCCATCATATGTGCCTATATTTTTGTCTAAAATGTCAGCAACACATACCATGCAGGCATCTGTTAGTGCACCCTCTGGAAGTGAACACATGCCAGAACATGCGTCGGGACATGTACATGGGGATGCAAAGGCCACTAGTACTGGTGATATTTTATCATCATTTCTTGGATCTTCCTGTATTACTAGTACAAGAACATTTCCGGTCACATTTGTGGTGAATGAGGATTTTGTTCCCATAAAGATAGAGAAGGTCCTAGGTACTTTAAAATGTTTTAATTATTATTATATATAATCCAATTGAAATTTACTTATTGATTGCTCTTTTTAGACTATTGATCCCATGATCATTTTGCAGGAAATGATGTTTTTTTATAAAAATCTAGAGAGTGATATTACATTGGAGCTCTTGGGACCCACCATATGGCTTTACGGTGGAATGCCCAAAAATCAATATTTAAAGATGAGCTCATTAACCATTTAGTTGTGCTCTTAGGTGATAAAATCATTCCAAGCGAACCAAGGTCCTTAAGAAAGTTGGTACCTATCTAAAGTATGTGAGGACCAATATAGGTCACAGCTAAAGAACAAAAAAGATGTGGCGTCCCCCATGATTACAGAAGAGAATTGAAGGACTTGGTGTGGATGGAAAGGAGAGGCTGAAAAAGAAAAAAAGGAAAAGAAAGACACCGGTAGTTAAAGGAAGGTATGTGATACTATCAACAATGTAATTATATCGCGATTACTCTTTCTTTTTACATAATCTAACATATTTCAAACTTTTCATAGGTTGCCAACACATCAAAGGCAACAAAGGAAAGACTAGAAAAAAACGGGCAACACAAACTTGGCTCTGGTAGTTATATGAAATTAGCCACACGAATTGTAAATATCAATAAATGAAATATTGTATCCAAAAAAAAATTGAAAACAATTTTGGTTTTATCACACCATAGAAGCAAAATTCATGATCTTATGCAAAAATGTAGGGCTTTGAATTCAACAGAGTTCCCACAGAAGATGACCTAAATATTGCCTTCCAGCAAGGCTATGGAGCCATGGTTGAACGCCTAAGAGTCTTGATTGGACAAACACAATCTTCCACTACATCCGACACACAGGTAAATAAACTCAATAAAGTTTATTTAAAACTAAATACTTGTGCAATCTATTCAATATTAATTTCCACCATAAATTAATTACATGCCTATTTGTTTTAAACATTCAAGCAATGATAATACTGTACATGACATTGGAATGTAGCCTGGTGAGGGTGGACCACAACCTGCAAATGAAGGTCATGGTGTGCATCCTGGTACTTTAGAGCATGTAGAGCATGATGAACATGTTGAGCATGATTAGGCTAGAGAAGATCAAGAACATGATGTGGCCCCATCAGGTAAAGAGGACCACTCTAAAGTTTTTTTAAACATATTTAATTGCAATTGGTGTATTAATTAATGTAACCTTTCATGTTTCAACTTTAGAGCATGTAGAGCATGATCAATGTGTTGAGCATGATCAGGCTAGAGAAGATCAGGAACACAATGTGGCCCCATCAAGTAAAGAGGACCACTCTCATGTTCTTTTAAACACATTTAATTTCAATTAGTGTATTAATTAATGTAACCTTTCGTGTTTCAATTGCAGATCAGGATTTAGAGGCCGTTCAACATGTTGAGCATGAGTCTATAACAGAACTTCAGGAACATGATATGGACCCATCAAGTAAAGAGAACCACTCTAATGTTCTTTTAATTAATGAAATACTTGTAACAATAATAATAAAACATATCAGTTTAACATTTCTTTGTTATTGTAGCAGACCCCCCCTTGCAGCGGCGTCCATGTTGTGTGCAAATGACTAGGCGTACATTAAGATCATGAGCAGAGGGTAGAACAACTAAAGGGGGGACATATGATTTAGAAAACGATACTCCACTTCAGATTTTTTTAGCTTTAAAAAAGAAACAAACAAAAAAAGTGATTCTAATCATATCATGACAACCATATTTTTGATAATATGTAAAAACTGAAAGAATGAATATTATATGTTAATGAATGAATGTGAATATGTTAATTAATAAATGAATTTTATATGTTATTAATGGATGGATGAATGAATGTTATATGTTATTAATGGATGAATAAGACAGTTAATGTTATATGATTAAGGTATGGGGGTGAGAGTGATGTGAGGGGGAGGGGCCAAATGGAAACTTCCAGCAATGCGTGGTTAGCCTGTTAAGTAGAGAATATTAAACTATTCCGAAACAAAGAAATAATAAGTAATGCATGGTTTGAGTATCAAATAATGTCTAAAGATGAAAAGAAAGTGCTAACTTTTCACTATGGTGGTAGAAATGATTCTTTATACCACGAATCCATGCTACGCATCATAATTTGAAATTGTTTCCATTCAATATTGAGTTTAGTTTGTTTGTATGGCTTTGTATAGATACTACATTGTGTTGTGTGTGGATTTGGTTTCAAAGCTCTGTTTCTTTTGTTTTTAGTGGTGACATAACTCTAAAATTTGACTTTTGTGCATAATAGGTTAGTGGAAAAATTGACAGCTCTGAAGGGTTTAGAGGCTCAATTGAGATACATGGATATTTGGATCTTGTTGTTGATGGGAGGCTTCCACTTAACCATGAAATTTTGTACCATCTAAGGTATGCAAAATTTTCTCTACTTACATTCATTCTTGATCATAAATGTTGTAAATGATATTAATGCTTCAAACTTAAGATTTGTTTCATTGTTATAATGATAAAAATGTTATACTTTGCTATACATTCAAGCATTCTCTTGCCCCATACCCTTTTCTCTCCCCCCCTCCTTTTAAGAATTTTCTTTGTCATAAAAGATTTACATTTTTGTCTCATTTACCTGGGATGGGGTTGGCGTTGAAATCTTATAGCTAATTAAATCCCTTAATAATTTAAATAGTTTTAGAGAGCTCAAATAATGCTTGTATATGCATGTGTGTGTAGCAATAAGGGAGCCTATGTGAAGATTGAAATTTAAAACATAACTTTGGTATTTTTCCTTAGGCAGTGAAATGATATTTTGAGTAATACAAACCTACACACACATTGATATTTTTTGGCATTGCATTGAGGAAATTTTTTTCTCTTATACCTACCCTCTACTAGACATGGAGGTATATAATATTGGTTTCTAGGTTTATTCTGTAAGTAGTTAATTTCACAGAGGAAGACTAAAATATTCTTAATGTCCTGTCAGGTGTGAAAGCATATGAATCACTTGCTGAAGGCACCATTTTGTATTCATCCAAAAACTAGTTTGTTATTTTTTTTATGTTTCTTGCATGTGTTTTTTTAGGCTCTAGAGATGTAGCTCGACTCTTTCCTTTGCACTTTTCATCTATTTTGATGATTATAGTAGATTTTCCTCGTAATTTTTCATGTAGATCTGTTTGTAACCTTATTTTATACCAATAAATTTGCAAACCAGTCACATATTAAGGACCATTTCACTAACTTGTAGTCATCCATTACTTCATATGTTGCAAGTTGTGTCTGTGTGCCAATAAATCCTGATGATTGCGAGAACTTTAATCCTACAAGTGTACCCAATCTTTCTCAAGTAAAAGTCTTACCTTATTTTATAGTACTTTAAATGGTTAATTGAAGGTGCTTCTTTAGATTTGAGATAGTTGAAACCTAGATTAAAATATGGTATTAGATGGGTAGTATAATGATAAAACTGAGGTCCATTGAACACAAATTACTAACATAATTTACTGGACTATGAATAGTGTTGCAATTATAATTATTTCTCCTTTACCTACCTCTGCATTAATGAAAAAGATAGAAGATATTGGCAGTTCATTACATGTCTCATGTATGTGTTAGTATTTTAATTTTGTTTAAGTTGTTCAAGAGCTTGATTAGGTCAAGAATATGTTCTACAAGCTATGTTCTCTTAACACTGCTCAACATTTTCCCTACACATTTTCTCTTCAATCCAGACGTTTCTTAACTCCTTCCCTTGTTAGCTCTTGGTTGTTCTCAAGTGTAATGATTTTTCTATGCATCTTGCAGTCTATATGTATGATCAGTCATCTCTTATGAAGTATGGATAACCTTTCATGTAATTGTTGTTGTAATTAGACAATTGCCATTGTGAGAATAATCATTTAATTTGTATGGAAGTAAGTCTTTTTCATATTATTTGACTTGGTATTGTAAACTTGTCTTTGCAAGATTCTCTAGGGGGGAACAACAGAACTTTGATGATAGGTAGAGTTGTACAACACCATAAATCATTTGGCATTATCAATATATTGCTTATAGAATACTCTGTGCAAGTAAAATGGAATGTGCAATGACAATTGGTCTCAAATTCAAATCTGAATATAAGTACATTATACATAGGAAGATGTTATCTATTCTATGATTTAAAGAACCCCAAAATAAGAAAATTAATAGGTTTCATCTGTTTACTTGCTCTTAGACACTTGTTTAATCGACGAGACCCTCAGAATGTCTTGCTGATAACTAGAAGTGTTCAAAACTCCTGAAGAGGTCAGATCGATGTGACATTGGATATGTCTTGCCAATGGAAGTCATTGGCAAGACATGGACTATCAGAGTGAGTTTTCTATCCTATGCCGATGATTGATCTCTCACTGATGGGTTGGCTTCGGTGGTCATCACCAAGAGTCTCCGTGATGACATGGTGTAGGTCTATTTAAAAATCCTGAAGAGGTCAGATCGGTGTGACATTGGATCTATCTTGCCGACAGAAGTCATCAGCAAGACATGGACTATCAGAGTGAGTTTTCTATCCTGTGCCGATGATTGATCTCTCACCGATGGGTTGGATTCGGTGGTCACTGCCAAGAGTCTCCACAATGGTACATTTCAATGAATATTTTTTTACAAAAAATTGCATTGTTTCGTCGCAATTTCGATGAAGGCCACCGATGAATCACCGAAAAGGTCCAACGAAGTTGCTATAGCTGCAGCGAAGGATTTGTCATAAATCCTTTCCCATTTCATCGAAATGGCGTCGAACTTCTGGTGTTGTTTTGACACTTCGGAAGAGCCATTGCAATTGCATTTTGGTTGTAATTCGTCAGTGGATACACGAAGTTTTCATCGATATTCTGACAAACATTTGAGCCATTTTATGATGCCGACGACCAACGAATTTGCGTCATTATTTCGACATTTAATTCATCATCGAAATTTTGATGAAAAAATAGCGAATTTTTTTTTTTCATCAATTCGTCGATTGTTTGACAAATGTTTGTCGAACGACCAACGAACGTTTGTTGGAAAATGGAGTCAAATTTAGTAGTGTTTTCTTTTTCAACCTCCTCCTACAATGAGGGGTCAACTTCTTTTACATCTTCAATCCTTTTCTTGATGTCTTGGCTCCTTAGTTGGATGACAAAATCCTTAAATTCCTTGGTTTGAATGAAAGTGTCATCACTCATAAAATATTTGTAGGCCTTTATCCTGACATCATCATCTTTATCCTCATCATACTCCCACTTAACCATCTTGCTAGTAAGTACAAAAATATTGAGAGCATCATCCCTTTCAAGGGAAGGAAATATCTAATCAACTTCCTACTCCATAGGAACATGTTCAGTAGATTCCCCTTGTACTTGGTCCCCATCAACCTGCTTTGTTTCAAAAAAAGTTACCAAAGGGGAAACTGTTGGTTCATCACTTACCTCCATTGCTTGTATTTTTGTGCCCTAAGCTGTAGATTGATTTGGTTGGTTCCTCACCTATGCATCAGGGTGTTCCTTGGAAACTTTCACTTTTATTTTAGCCTCTTTCACCTTTTCAAAAAAAAAAATTATCCTTGAAATCACCCAATAGCACCTTGACTTGAGCATATTGGTCCTTTATCTCAGCATAAGGGCTTAGATAAAATGGATTTTCTTTCAATATTTTCTCCTTAATGTCACAATTTTTTCTCCATTGATTCTTTCTCTCAACAACTGCTTCATCTGAAGGAAAATTTCTAGTTACATCCTCTGTGTAGAGGAAATGATGGTGGAACCTAGACCTTCCTCTTGCCTCCCTCTCTTTGTCAACTACTTCCTTAGGATCATAATTCCTTATTTGATCCTATTTTATTTTGTAATTGTTGATGAGAGTTCCAAATTTCTCAATGCCCTCTTTTGAGGTGACCACAAAACATGAAAAGGCACATTTAGGATTAATAAGTGATGCTTTCCTAGCACTCCTAAAATTTTCCTTATCCGTGGCATCTAATTGCCACATTATCTCCATGAAGGATAGTTTGTTTGGTACATACACTAGTAGGTGATAAGGTAGCACAAAAGCTCTATAAACTTTGATAGTAGTGTAACAAGTATGCAAATACCGGTCCCCACAATTATGCAAAAGTGTTGTATTTTCCTAAAACTCCAATGGCCTCAGAATTTCCTTCACACTCCTAGAAAGTCTATAGACAAGCTTCAAACCATTACAAAAATCAGCATAGTTAGAATCAGGACAGTGCAATCCCAAATTTGGGTCCACATCTGCATAGTAAATTCATTAACTTGGCTATCTCTTTTTCTTATCCTCATGAAATTTCTCCACACCTTCCTACCTCTCCAGAGCAACATATGCATTAAAAGTGAATAATGTCTAAAAGATAGAGGGGGTCTTGCATCCTTCAAGTTCACCAAATCATTATGAATTTCTCTGCTAGATAGGAAGCATAATCAAACATCCTGTTTTGATATTTATTTTGTATATCAATGGCCATAACCATCAAAGGGATACTCATCTTTATGTCATATTTCCTGGCCAAAACCTAGCATAACC
>VDFB02067074.1:0-30762 GCA_007258455.2 Sequoia sempervirens
ATTCATTTTAACTGCAAAAATCAATGTGTGGTGACTACCCTAGATTGCTTCATTTTAATTCATGTCTACCCTATGGTTGCTTCTATTTTTAAAACCAGATGTGACTATCCTAGATTGGTTCTTTTTATGCCAGAAAAAGCTTTATCTGCGGAAGGCGTCAAACTTAGAAATTTGTTTAATTACACCCTATATGCGCTAAAAGATCAAACAAAAGTGCTAAAATAAATAGTCAATGTGCTAAAACAGATAGTAAATGTGCTGCAGAAAACCTTAAATGCACCAAAAGAAATCCTAAATGCACTAAAAGAAATGTATTTTTTACAAATTTTTAATGAAGTGAGTTGAGTGTATGCGCCATTCTATTCCTTATAAGCATCGTTCCATTCCCTATATGTGCCGAAACAGTTCCTGGATGCACCGAAAGACCTGCAAAAGCGTTGTTAGAAGTCCTGGATGCGCTAAAGAAAGCCACGTATGCGCTAAAACGAGATTTTTTGTCGAAAATCCAAATTCCAGAACGTGAAATCTTGTCAAGAAACCTACAAGTAAATGTCAAAAATGGGGCAAGGGCCCCATAGTGGGCGCCAAAAATGTGTGATCAATTTTTATGTGTGCAATAAATGAATGTAGATTAAAAATAATAAATCAAACACACCGATAAGACATTATATCAACATAGAAAATCAAATGAGAGAATGCAAACTCAGTCTTTTGTCTTTGATGTCGTCCTATCGTCCTCTATCTCTGGTGTTTTTGTTGATTCCAAATTGCTCTCAGATTTGTATGCTAGGCTCAACAAATTGTCTTCCTAGAGAACGAGATTTGAAGGATGATGATTGTATTCTATGCTATGATATGATTAACATGCATGATTTGCTAAAATGTAAGAATACAAAATGCTATAAATACTAAAGCTAATAATGACAATGCTAGAATGCTAGAATGCAAATAAGCTCTAATGCGTGTATATCTATGAGTAACCAATGCTTGGATTTGTAGGGGTATTTATAGAGTTTTCAAAAGATTCTGATTGGCTGATGCGATCAACAGCTGTGAAAATTCCTGGCAGATCGAACGGTCGAAGATGGATAAGATTGGAGAGAAAAATAGAAGAAAACCAGAAAGCAAGATTTGTTGCCTTTTTCGTAGAAGAGATAAGATGAGATGATAAAGATGAATTGTAAAAATCATCTTTTTGTGAGATTTTGGAAAGATTTTGAAGATAAATAGTGAATTATAAATTCAATTATTTATTTATGGGTGACATGAGATTTTTCTTAATTAAATAAATATTTAATTAAGATTTGAAGAAAATGGAAGATTTCATAATTAAATAAAATATTTAATATGATTTGAAAAAAAATGAAGGATATTAATTAAATAAAGATATTTAGTTAATTTTAGGAAATGATATAAATGAAATTAATTAAATAAAATATTTAATTAATTAGAAGAAAGATTTGAATAGGAGAAAATAAATGTTTAAATTTAATTAAATTCAAAAGGTGATAATTAATTAAAATATATAGAGTATTTATTTAATTAATCAAGTAGACATATGAATGTGAAATAATTAAATAAAGTTTATTTATTTAATCATGGCGAAGAATAAAGTGAATGAACAATATAATTAAATAATTAAATTTAATTATATGTAGAGGACTTTTAAGAGATTAATTAAATAATAAATATTTAATTAAGTGCCAGATTAATTAGACATGACCAATTTTATGCATATACAACTACATTTGAAGAAGCATGTGAAGATAAAAACAACAAACAATGAATGGAGGCTATGAGAGATGAGATGCAATCTTTGATGGAAAATCACACATGGGATTTAGTGCCTCTTCCACCTAATAAAAAATCTTTAGAAAAATAGATGGATATATAGGTTGAAGGAAGAAGAAGGTAGAAAGAAAAGATACACAACCATATTGGTGGTCAAAGGTTATGATCAGCAAAAGGGCATTGATTTCACCAAAATACTTTCACCAGTAGTAAAAAAAATTGACTACCATCATAATAGTGTTGGGATTGGCAACTATGTATGATCTTGAATTAGAGTAGCTTGATGTCAAGGCAACCTTTCTACATGGTGATTTGGAATAAGAGTTGTACAAGAAGCAACTTGAAGGCTTTGAAAAAGAAGGTAATGAGGATTTTGTTTGCAGATTAAATCACAACTTGTATGGTTTGAAACAAGCTCTTAGAAAATGGTATTTAAAATTTGATTATTTTATGGTTGATCAAAATTTTACTAGATGTGAAAATAATCCTTGTGTGTATTATATTTTTTTATAAAATGGTGATTTTTTGTTGTTGTTACTTTATGTTAATGATATGCTAGTGACAAGAAATAGTATGGTTGTTTTAGTGAGTTGTAACAATAATTGGCTAACAAATTTTCAATGAAGGATTTATGGGTTGCCAAGAAAATACTTGGAATGACTATCATCAGATATAGGCAAAAAAGGGAGTTGAAATTGTCACAAGAAAAGCATATAAGAATTTTTTTTAGATAGGTTTGGCATGAAGAATGCTAAGAAAGTTAGCACACCTCTAGGTGATTCATTTCAAACTATTCACTAAGATTTTTCTTGAGGAACAAGAAGAAAAGAATTCATGGACAGAGTGCCTTACTCTATGTTGTTGGGAGTCTTATGTATGTGATGATATGCACAATACCCAACATTTCTCATGCCATGGGAGTGGTCATCAAGTATATGAGTAATCCTAGTAAGATTCATTGGCAAGAAGTGAAGTGGATTTTGACATATTTATGTTGAAAACACACTAAAATACTAAGAGAGGGGGTGAATCAATATTCTAAAAACTCTCTAACCCTCTGGAGAAAATTTAAACTTAAAATTTATAGGAAAAATAGAAGCATGAAAGATGAACACAATGTAAAACACCACACAACACCAAATGTATGTGCAAAACCCCACAAGAGAAAAACCACTGTGAGAAAAGCTTCTAGGAGCTACTATCTTAATCTAGGCTTGCATTTGAATAATAGTTACAACTTTGTTTTAGGGATACAACCCAAGGAAGCTACTAATCCTTGTAGAAAGGTTTTAGGATCACTCCCAAGGAAGCTACAACTTCCTCCAGACTTTCATTTGGGGTTTCAACCCAAGGAAGCAGCTACTCCTTGAATTGAGAACAAACTCAAAAAATATTGCAGCATCACAATCCTTCTACTATCTAAATATGATAATGAAGCTTAATCCTTTTGATGATTGCAATTATATTTTCTTCCTTAAAATTTTTGATGATTGCAATTTTTCTTTGAAAACTCTTCTACAACTTCTTCAAATGTCTTCTCTACAACTTACTAGTTCACTGCTTTCAGCCTTCAAGAAGTTTTTCTTTTGGCTCACTACCTCCAACAATTAGTTGGGTGCACTCTTCACTTCCCTTCTATCACAAAAATGTATTCAAGATGAATCTGGACAAGATCTATCACTTCTTCTCTTTCTCTTTCAGTCGCAAATCATAATGTATTACACATCCTTATTCGATTTCTCACAATCACCCACCACCTAGATCAACTATGTTTATAATATATATGTGATATTGCATTAACTACATTACTTGTTAGCCAAGAATAACAAGAATACTACAATTACAAGTCGGCCAAAGATCAAACAACAACATGAAACGTATAAAGGGAAAGCCCTGAAAAGAGCTACATGCAACACTAGGAAGAAGAACACACCTTGTGGATTCCAACACATGCTTAACCTAGTCCTAAACACTCTTCACAACATTGACCTTTAATGAACAACATCTGCATGCTTCACAAATTCAAATTAGGTCAACCTTTAAGCAAGAAAACATGAAACTTGTAGTGTTTAGATTACAATATTGGTGATACTCATGAAAGATTAAAAATTACTTGTGCTTCTCCTAGATGAGTCAGAATGACCCATGCAATATCTCCAAACACTCCATAGACTCCACACAAACAAGAACATGTGGTGCACACCTTCAACATATCTCAGTTGACTAGGAAAAAGCATAACCCAACAACACCTTCATTCAAGACCACAACTTGTTCTAGAGAAAATAGAAAACATCTTGTAGAGCAACAAGAAACATCTCATGATCTTCAACAACACTCTCCACTAGCCAATTCATCACTTAATACAACAACAATTTGGTGCAAGCCAATAGACACTAAAACTAACTGCCAGACAATATAGTCATGCACTCTATCATTTACAACTTTATTTTTGGAAGGACTAATGACATGAAACTCTAGATATAGTTCCTTCACAACAAACTAAACAAACTTCTAAACCACCTATGACTATATCTACAAATGCAAAGGAATTTAGAGCCAAGCTTTACACCTTTGTGAGCTTCCTCATAGAAACAACACTATCTTCAAACTATCATTTACAAAACTCCTTTCTTGTAGTCCAAACAACATCAAAAAACTTGGATCACACATGCCCTAACATCATATGAGGCTAACTTCCAAACCACATGAACACAAAATCACCAGTGGAGAAATGCGGAGCATTTATTAGTGACTTTGGAAACCAATCAACTAGACTGCAACAATGACAACCAAACTACAACCAATTCCAACATACTTCTGACATTAATGATAACCAATTCTCAAACTTTTGACATCACTTGGACAAAGGGAAACAAATTATCTCCCTTTTAAGCACACTTTCTCCTCTTCAACCTTCTATGGTCCATTTGATGTACATTCCCTCCTTGAAATAGCTCACAGGATCCCCCTATCAACAACAACCACTACCAGCTCTCCTTGAGAGGTAGCCACAATCAGTCTAGGAATAACCTAATATCTAGCATGAATTACTTCCCTTAGATAGATACACCAATCATGCATCTAGCAAGGAGGGGAAATTACCCCTAACTTCTATTAGAGATACTCAAATGTATTCTTTGCAAGATCCTTTGTAAAATATCTGCAATCTAATCTTTTGTAGAAATATACTCCAACTTCACTTCTTTATTTGCAACCTTCTCTCTCAGAAAGTGGTACTTGATTGATATGTGATTGGCTCTAGAATGCATCACCAGATTCTTAGAAATATGAATAGAACTTGTGTTATCACACAAAATAGGAATAGGCACATCATACTATATCTTGATATCCTTCAAAGTTTACTTCATGCACAAAAATTGTGTACAACAAGATGTTGCAACAATATACTTTTCCTCTACTATTGATAAAGATATTGAATCTTGTTTCTTACTATGCCATGAAACCAATCTACTTCCTAAAAAGAAGCACCACCACTTGTACTTCTTCTATCATCAACACAACTAGCCCAATCAATATCAGTGTAAGCAATCAAATCAAATTCATTACCTTTTGGATATCATAATCCATAATCTAGATTACTCTTCAAATATCTAAAAATTCTTTTGACCACATTCATGTGATTTTCTTTAGGATTAACTTGAAATCTTGCAACTAAACATACTACATGCATGATATCAGGAATTGAAGCAGTTAAATACAATATGCTCCCATTCATAGATTTGTATAGCTTCTAATCAACCAAGGGAGACTCATCATCTTTTCTCAAATGACAACTAGTAACTATGGGAGTACTAACATGTTTACAATATTCCATTCCAAACTTCTTCAACATCTTCTTAACATACTTTTCTTAAGAAATATAGATACCATCATTTAGCTGAGCAATTTGAAGACCAAGAAAGAAGGACAAATCACCTATCATAGATATTTCAAATCCATTTCTTCAACAAAAATCTTGCACATCTCATCATTTCCACTAAATATTATGACATGAACATACACAACAAGTATCAAAATTATTTCATCCTTAATCTAGAAGTAAAGATTAAGTTATATGTAGTACCTTTCTTGAATCCTTATTGAAACAAGTACTTATCCAACCTTACATACCAAGCTCTAGGATCTTGTTTGAGACCATACAATTCCTTTTTGAGTCTACACACCATGTTAGGTTGTTCTGATAACTAGAATCCATCAGGTTGTTATATATAAACCTCATCAAGTCCAAATCTCCATTCAAGAAATTTGACTTGACATCCATCTAATACACTTTGAAGTCTATGTAGGTAGAAAAAGAAAGAAACATTTTGATTGCTTCCATTCTTGCTACCAAAGAAAAAGTCTCCTCAAAATCAATATCTTCTACTTTTGAATAGTCTTTACAAACTAGTCTTGCTTTGTTTCTTACAACTTCACCATCTTCATTCAACTTATTCCTGAATACCCACTTTGTTCCTATCACATTCTTGTTTGTAGGCCTTAGATCCAATTCCCAAGTCTAATTCTTCTCAATCAGATTCAATTCTTCTATTGATTGTATCCACCCTTCATCTTTGCTAACATCAACAAAAAAATTTGGTTCTACCTTGTATAGTGAACAAAATTTTACTTGTTTATTTATCTTTGCAAGCCTTCTTCTAGTCAACACTCCATCATTCTTGTCACCAATGATCTAATCTTCTAAATCATTTCTTTGAACATACTTTATAAGAGTCTTTCTAACCTTTTGTGGTGTTTCTTCTTTCTCTTCAACATATTCTTCCTCATATTCATTTAAGCAAGGAGGTGAATCAGATCCATAGTCCTTAATTTCATTCATTCTAATGTAGATCTTCATCAACCTTCACATTAGTGCTTTCAACTATTATTCCCAATCTTTTTTTGTAGCATTTATATGCTTTACTTTGAGATGAATGTCCCAGAAAGATTCCTTCATCAATCCTTGAATAAAACTTTCCTAGCACATCTTCATCTCTTGTAATATAGCATTTTCTTCCAAAAACTCTAAAATACCTGACAATTGCAGGTCTTCCATACCACAACTCATAAGTTGTCTTAGTGATGTTTCATCTCAACAATCATCTATTTTGAACATATATTGAAGCTTGAACTACTTCTCTCCAATATACATCAAGTATATTTTCTTCCATAAACATGGTCCTTGCCATCTCTTGAAAATTACTATTCTTTTTTTCAACTACCCCATTCTGTTGAGGAGTTCTAGCAACAGACACATGCCTCTTTATTCTATGCTTTTCACAAACATCACTAAACTCATTTGATGTGAACTCATCTCCTCTATCATACCTCAAATGTTTGATCTTAGCATTCATTTCATTCTCAACCATTGATTTGAAAATCTTGAATCTACTAAAATCATCAAACTTATCTTTCAAGAAAGTAACCCATGTCATCCTAGAGAAATCATCAATAAAAATCATGAAATAGATTTATCCTTTCAAAAAAAATATTTTGGTAGGTCCACTCAAATCAGTATATACCAACTCGAAAGTTCTACAAGAGGAATATTCTTTAGACAAGTGAAACTTATCCTTGTCTTCTTACCAAACTGACATTCTTTGCACATTGTTCTTACATGCTTGACTATCTTAGGCATGTCTCTTACCGCATGCGATGAGTTGATACTCACAAGATTTCCAAAGTTAATGTGTCCCATTCTCCTATGCCACAACCAACATTCACTTCCTTGTCCTAGAAGAAAATTTCTTCCATTGACATCCCTTAGGTTGTATATATCACCACTTGTCCTAGATCCTTCAACAACCAATTTTCTAGACCTTTATTTTTTGATTTCACAACCACTTTTGTTGAATAAGAGATTGTAGCCAGTTTTGCACATTTGAATCACACTAAGAAGATTGTGTCAGAGACCTTTGACATAAATAAAATCTTTTATTCTAATCTTTCCATCAATACTAATAGAACCTTCTCCACATATTTGTATGGATGTATCATCTCCAAGCTTGACTATGCCACCATTCCACTTCACAAGTTTGATAAACTTGATCTTATCTCATGTCAAATGGTTAGAAAAACTATTTTCAATCACCCATGATTTTTCCTCATATTTTGCATGAAAATAAGTACACACAATACTTGGATCTTTAGCTTTATCTCCAGTCTTCTTGGCAACCAAGAACAAGATCTCATCTTCATTACTCGGACCACTAGAATCATCATCTTTTGCAAAGTAGAAATCTTCCATGGAGTATAGACTCTTCTTAACCTTATTCCTTCTAGGCTCTTTCCTTCTCTTACCAAAATATTTCAAGGAACATTTTGAAGCAAAATGAGAAACCCCTCCACACTTGAAACATTTGAAAGGTAGCTTACCTTTGTACTTGCAATACCTCTCATCAACTTCCTTACAAAATTTGCTTCTTCCTCATCAGTGTCACTCTCCAAATCAGATTCTTCATATTTTTCTTTCTTACTTTGAGTGTAGCTTCCTTCTTCAAACCTTCTTTATCAAACTCTCTCAATTCAAAAGAAATAAAGGCACCATACAACTAATCCATTGAAAGTTTATCCATATTTCTAGCTTCCTCAATAGAAGGTACTTTAAACTATAAGATTTAGGAAGAGATCTCAGTATCTTTTTGACAACCACAAATTCTTCAAGATCTTCACCAAGTCCTTTGATTACATTGGCCACTTCATCTACCTGGAGCACATATCCTACAATATCTTCATCCTCTAATACTTTCAAGTTCTCAAACTTTCCTTTGTAGATCTACAACTTGATTTGCTTCACTTTGATATCTCCTTTATAAATGCCACCAAGCTTATCCCAAACTTCCTTTACTAACTTGCAATGCACCTTTACTAGGTAAGAATTTTATAGCCCACTCAAGTTAGCATTATTTTCCTTTCCACTGCTATCATAAGCTCTGATCCTAGTCAGATCAATTGAAGTAGCAAGAACAGTATATCCATCTTTGACAAATTTCCATTTACACTATACCCCAAAGAGGACAAATGGGTTTTGATCTGGTATCTCTAGAAATTGAAATTTGTTCCATCAAACCTAAGAACTTTGTGAGATCCTTCTTGTACCATCCTAGATCTTCCTCAAGCTATTAGAATTCTTCTAAGGAACCAGGCTCTTATACCAATTATTGAACACACATCGAAATACCAAGAGGGGGGGTGAATCAGTATTCTAAAAAATCTCAAACCCTCCAAAGAAAATTGAAACTTAAACTTTATAGCACAAAAAAAGCATGAAATATGAACACATTGTAAAACACCACACACCACCAAATGTACTTGGAAAACCCCATACAGAAAAAGCAACAGTGAGAAAAGTTGCTAGGAGCTACTATCCTAATCTAGCCTCACAAATGAATAATAGTTGCAACTTGTTTTAGGGCTACAACCCAAGGAACCTAATACTCCTTGTAGAAAGGTTTTATGGTCACTCCCAAGGAAGCTACAACTCCCTACAGACTTTCATTTAGGGCTTCAACCTAAGGAGGCAACTAATCCTTGAACTGAAAACAAAATAAGAAAATATTACAACATGACAATCCTTCTACAGTTTGAATCTAACAATGAAACTCAATCCTTTTGGTTATTTTAATTTTTCTTTTCTCCCTTCTCTTTTGATGATTGCAATTCTGATTTGACAATTCTTCTAAAACTTCTTCAAATGTCTACTCTACAGCTTATTGGCTCACTACTTTCAGCCTTCAAGAACTTTTTCTTTTGGCTCACTACCTCCAACAATCAGTTAGGAACACTCTTCACTTCCCTTATATCACAAAAATTTCTTAAAGATGAATTCAGACATGATATATCACTTTTTCTCTTTCTCTTTCAGTCACACATCATAATGCATTACACATCCTTATTCGATTTCTCATCCCACCACCTAGATCAACTAGGTTTGCAATATATACATGATATTACATTGATTACATTATAGACCATCCAAAAACAACAAGAATATTATAATTAAAGTCGATCAAAGATAAAACAACATGAAACATGTAGAGGGAAAGGCCTAAAATAACTACACACAATAGTAGGAAGAAGAATACACCTTCCAAATTCCAACACATACTTAACCTAGTCCTAAACACTCTTCACATCATCGGCCTTCAATGAACAACATCTACATGTTTCACAAATTCAAATTAGATTGGCTAGCCTAAAGAAAGAAAACATGACACTTTTAGTATTTCGGCCATTATAATATCGGTGGTACTCATGAAAGATTAAACATTAATTTTTCTTATCCTAGATGAGTTGGAATGACCCATGCAACATCTTCAAACACTCCATAGACTCCATGCAAACAAGAACATGTGGAACACTCCTTCAACATTTCTCATTCGGCCAAGCAAAAGCATAACCCAACAACACCTTCATTTTGGACCACAACCTGTTCCATAGAAAATAGAAAACATCTTGTGGAGAAACAAGATACATCTCATGATCTTTGGGAACACTCTCCACTATCCAATTCACCACTTAATACAACAAGTCGGTGCAAGACAGACATTGAAACTAGCCACCAGACAATATAGTCCTACACTCTATCATTTACAACTTTCTCTATGGAAGGACTAATGACATGAAACTTTAGATATAGCACCTTCACAACACATTGTTCACATAACTTCTGAACTACATGACCATATCTAAAAATTTGGAGGAATGCAAAGCCAAACTTTGCACCTCTATGAGCTTACTCATAGAAACAACACTGTCTTCAAACTTTCATTTGTAAAGCACCTTTCCTGCAATCCAAACAACATGAAACTTGGATCATACATGCCCTAACAACATACAAAGCTAACTTCCAAACCGTAGGAGCACAACATCACCAATGAAGAAATACAAAGCATTTCTTAGAGACTCTTGCATTAACCAATTAGGAAAACTCCAACACTGACAACCAAACTGAAACAAACTCCAACATAATTCTAACATCAATGACAACCAATACTCACACTTTTGACATCAATGACAATTAGACTACGAAAATTTAAAGGGAACTTCACATCATGTTTTAAAATTTAGAGTAAAAGAGGCTCAGCTACAAGGTTTTGTTGATTTTGATATGGCTAGTGACTTGGAAAAAAGGTGATCTACCATTGCTTATGTGTTCACATTTGCAGGGGCAGCGATTAGTTGGGTTTCTATATTACAAAAAATCATAGAAGTCTCTACTACCAAAGTGAAATAAATTGCACTCACCAAAGGAGCTAAGGAAATGTTATGGTTGCAACATTTATAGGGTGAATTGGGTTGTAATAAGTTTGTAATAAATTATTATGGAAACTCTATATCTTATGCAACAAAGACATAATAGAGATTTCCATACTTTTCCCGTGGATGTAGCCATACATTGGTGAACCACATAATTCAATTTGTTTTTTGTTTACTTTTGTTTGTGTATTGTTATTTTGATGATTGTTGTTATCTTTTTGTTGTTATTTTAATTGTTCAACGATTTTCCCCTAGACACTCTTACAAAGGTGTGCTTACTTCACATGGGTGTCAATGAGGTGCATGACTCTTGGAGTATTTATAACTAGACTACCAATATAGAATCTTTGTCAACCTAGTTTATAATGGAAGCATCTACCACTCATTAAAATTGAGACCAAGATTTGTTGACTACAAAGTTAACACATACTTGATCACATGCATAGGCACAACCATGTTCAAGACACAAAATTTAGGAATTCACTAGACATATAGTGTAAGATGATAGGAATACAACCTCACCCATAAGCCCAAGCTCACACGACCAATGGATAGAAAATTTCAAGATACAGCAAGACCCAAATTTCAATTTTGATGTAGGGAAAGATTAGAAGAATTAAATAAATAAGTTTATCTAATTCAAAATGGTACTTGGAGAAATAAATAAATAATTTTAAGGTTTGTTAATGTTTTTTTTTTTTCGTAGCTCTTTTAATAAAAAGAGGGGTAAATTTTTTATTAGAAAATCAAGGACAAGTACAGAACCAACCAAAAGAAAGCACAGGCTCCCCGAAGGAGCCCAAAAAGAAAACAACTATATATTCTTCTCTTCTAGAATCACCCATTCCAAATTCTTCACATACTTAGGTGGTAGGAGACACCAATCCTCCACCTCCCACCTTCTCTCCTAATCAGAATCCCATTTTTCCAAGGAATCTATCACTTTGTTGCACTCCCTAGGGATATGATAGAAGGTGGTATGCTCCAAGGAGTTGTGCATCCACAAAATTTGTTGGATCACCAAAGCTAGTTGCCAACCAACTCCATCCAACCTCCTATCATTCAACATATCCACAAAAATCTGAGTCAAACTCACAAATAATCCTCCTCCAGCTGAGGGAATATCCTCTCTCCATAGTATGGAGAATAGCCAAGGCCTCTATAAGGTTGGTAGTCTGCTACCTCTTGTAAACAAAGAAAATAAACACACTCTCCCTCACACTATTGCACCCAATGCCCCCAATCCCAGCATGACCTTGGTTCCCCCGAGAAGATCCATCAGTATTCACCTTATGAAAACCAAGAGGAGGAGGGGTCCACCTACCATCACGTTGGACTTTCTGCTTAGAACATCGTTGTCTCCTGCTACCCCAGGAGCTAGCATCACCAACAACTAGGTTCAAATTTCCCACGAAAACCTCCTCGCCAAGCACCACATTCTCATACAAGTCGCACTTCACAGAGATAGTTTCATGAGTCCTATAGAGTATCTTATGCCACAACTGTGCCACCACCATTTGCACACCCTAAAAAATTCTCCTATTTCTTTCCAACCATAGTTTCCAAATATTAAGGGAAGGACCAAGGGCCCAAGAAAACTTGAGGAAAGATGTTTGAGCAAGAGGTCTACCCATGATATTCCAAAACTCCACCAAAGAAGTGGCATGAACACAAACATGCTTCCAAACTCCCCACCAAAAGTGCCAAATTTCCTAAGCAAAAGGGCACAAGAAAAGGAGGTGAGAGGAATTTTATTCACTACTATTACAAAGAACACAAAAAGAGGGACCATGAAAACTTTGCTTTTGTAAATTATCCCAAGTAAGGAATCTATTCTGCACAACTAGCCATAAGAATAAATTGTATTTAGGCCAAGAAAATTTACTCTGAACTTGCTTCCACCAAGGAACTTCAATATTCCCAAACACCTGTCTGTCCAACTCCAAGTAGCCCAAAGCCACAATAAATTTACCCTTTGGAGAAGGGCCCCAAACAAGAATATCCCTCCCAGACAGGGAACTACAAAATCTATCATCTAGAATCCTTGAAAGCTCTAGATGAGCCTCCTTAGAACCCCTCGACGGCCATTCTTGTGGTGTCTTCCAATGCACCACCTCCAGCTGACCTAGAGCCTGCACATGCTTAAAGTCTTTCACTTTGCTCCAACCTACCTCCAAAAAAATATTACAAAGAGGCAAAAAATGTGGGTACTTAGTCATAATGGGCGGGTGTCCATCCCAAGAATCGTGCCAAAACAAAGCCTCTAATCCACTATTGCAAATCCAAAAGAGACCCTGCTTAATGAGCTTCACTCCCCTTTTGAGAGTTTCCCAAATCATTGACACCTTCCCAAGAAGGAAACTCCTAGGAACAACCTCAGCAACCACCCCCGAAAGATACTTGGCAGTGAGGATGCAAGCCCAATCCTAGTCCTAGCTAGTGCACCAATGCCTGCAAAGCTTAGCAGCTAAGACCCATCCCAACAATCTAATAGACTTGAGACCAAGAGCCCCCCTATTTAGGCCTATAAACATAATCCCATCTAACCAGGTTCCATCTAGAAGAAGATAAGTTACTAGCCCACAAGAACTAACGAGCTAAAGCATCAAAGTCCTTAACAAAGCACAAAGCGGCAACCTAAACAAAACATCTATAAATAGGAAGGCCCGCACCATAGACTTCAGGAGAGTCAACTAACCAGTCTTTGAGAGCCACCTACAAGTCCAATGACTCACATGCCTTCAAAAAAATTTAAGCACATCCTGCCAAAGATCCCTAAGTTGGGGACCCACCGAGATGGAAATCCCTAGGTAGGAGAAAGGAAGAGATCCAATCTGAAACCTGAGAATCCGAGCAATCTTCTTCTGAATAAGCTAGGGAGTATTAAAGAAAAAAATTAGGACTTGTCCTCGTTAATCTTTTGTCTTGAAGACCCCAAATAAATATCCATGGTTTTCCTTAAATTCATGGCCTCCTAAATTCTGGCCATACCCATCAAAGTTGTATCATCCACAAACTACAAGTGAGAATAAGGATGAACCTTGCCACCCCAAATCCAACCTTGAATCAAACCATGGTCAATACAAGACTTATTGAATCTTCCCAACCCCTCCACCAGGATAATAAATAGATAAGGAGAAAGAAAATCACCTTGCTGAAGATCCCTAGAAGTACTAAATAGCTCCAAAGGCTCCCCATTAATGAGGATAGAAAAGGAAGAAGAAGTGACACAAATCATAACCCAAGCAATCCACTCCCTATCCAAACCAAAAGCCAGTAAGATATTTTGTAAGAAATCCCATCTAACCCTATCATTTAAGCCTTAGCCATATACAACTTGATGAACATAGCTTTCTCCTTCGAATTCACCATAGAATGAATGGCCTTCAAGGAAATCATGATACCATCCAATATTTTCCTACCAACAACAAATCCCCCATGTTCAACAAAAATCAAAGCATTGATCCAAGCCTTCAATCTTTCCGCAATCAATTTAGTGATAATTTTATAAACAACATTGTAGAGAGAAATGGGTCTGAATTGATCCAAACAATTAGCTCCCTCCATTTTAGGAATAAGAGCCAGGAAAGTAGAATTCATAGCCCAAAGCATCTGTTTACTACACTATGACTCTTGAACCACCTCAAGGAGATCCAATTTAATGATTTCCCAAAACTCCTGGAAAAACTCAGAGGGGAGTCCATCTGGACCTAGAGCCTTTCCTTTTTTCATTTGGAACACAACCTCTTGCAGACTTCACAACACAATAGGATGCATGAGAGCCTCATTCATCTCATAAGAAGCCAAAGAGGGGATACAATCAAGAATATCCTTCTCACAATCATCAGGAAGAGAATCCTAAAAGAACATAATAGAAAAGAACCGAACAACCTCCCTAGAAATCTCAACCATGGAAGAAAGATGAACCCCCTCCTATGGTACTAGAGAGGGAATAAGATTCCCCATCCTATGAGCTTTCACAGAATTTTCAAAAAAAATCATATTACGATCCCCTTCCTGAAGCCAGTTCACCTGAGACTTTTACTTCCAAAAGATCTACTCACGCAATTCCCATTCCTCAAACTCCTTCACCGCAACTGATTCTTCCCTAATAAAATCCTCAAAAAGTCCTTGGTCACAAATCCTACAGCTGATGGCAGCAAGACTAGCTTTAGCCAACATTTTATTTCTATGAATGTTTCCAAAGCACTGCCTGTTCCAATGCTTAAGCTTAAGCTTAACAAACTGCAATCTTTTGGAAAAAGAATACATAGCCCTGTCGTGATCAGGCTTTCCCTGTTGCCACCACATAGCAATAAGATCATGAAGAGAAGATTCATGTAACCACATAAGTTGAAACTTAAAGGACAGGTTCTTAGGAACTCTAGAAGGAGAAGCAACAAGCTTAATTTGCCAATGATTAGACCCTCTCCAATCCAAAATTTCTGAGCAAGTAGATAATCTGACCCCAATCCATAAGCAGGACACCAAGAAATGATCCAACCTCTCAAAAATAGCATTCTCCCCACATCTCTTGTTATTCCACGTAAAGAGACCATTGTTGGGTTTAACATCAACCAAGTTCAGAGATTCAATATTCTCCCTAAGGAGACAAGCCGATTGGTCCAACCTAGAAATCCCACCTCATTTCTCTTCAAGACAAGAAACAACATTAAAAACCCCAGCCACAATCCACAAAAGTAAAGGAGCAAGAGTTCTAATATATCTAACATGAGTGACCCACAAGTGACCTTTACCAAGAAGGTTAGTAGGAGCATATAAACATTGGTGAAAAGATAAGTCTCACCCAACTCCACACAAGCAACAATCATTGACATCGATGAGCGACCTGAACACCACCAAAGAGGAACAATTTTCCCAAGGTCCCAAAGATAGGCCAACCCCCCAGAATTTCTGAAAGCCCCAACACACTAACACAAGTGATGAGGCTAAATGTTAGAAGACCTATTCATTATACCATTCACCAATAACTTAGTTTCGTGAAGAAAAATCAAATCATGACAACGAGTCCCAATCATCTCACGAATAGCCTTCTATCTAGGGATACTATTCATACCCCTCACATTCTATGAGATAACAATCATTTCTAAGATGGGGAGAAGTGGGAGTCAATAGTTTTCACTAACCCCGAATCAACCAAATTCTCACCCAGAAGCTTGAATTTCTCCAAATCCTTCTTGCAACCCACCTTGGAAGATTTCTCCTAAGGCCATTACTTCAAGAGATTTTGGTGAACTCCCAAGGAATTCACAACCCCACTACTTTTTCCAAAGTCGAAAGCCTCCTTTGGCTGAGAAGATATATGATCTTTCGTATCCCCCACCCCAACCAAAGCCACTTGTCCACTCTAATCTATACCAACTGGAATCTGAGAAGTTGCATCCATAACCATTTGGTCCACCTAAACTTTTTCCAAAGGTAAAATCTGAGAATCTTTCCCATTGTCACCAAATAAAGCTGCTCTCAAGGACTCCCCACCAAAAAGAGGCACCACAGGACACTCCTCCTCCAGGACCAAGTCCTCCAAAACCTCAAATTGATTGAAAGTCCCCTCATCTTGTCTATCCTTCAAAGATCTCTTCTACACACGACCTTTATTACAAGGCCTAACTAGAGTAAAACCTTCTTTGTCTACTACCCCATCAGCCATAGGGGCCTTTCCTTTATCATTCTTAGGAGTTGGGGTGGAGTTAGAATTTGCTGCCTCATTAAATTGAGGGCATTTCCTCTATAAATGCTCATACTCATGACACAATCGGCATCTGAAGGGAAGGGTTTCATAATCTAATTGTTGAATCCAAGAAACTGAACCAATAGACATAGCCACCGAATAGGGCAAAGGATTATTTAAATCAATTTCCACACATATGCGAGCATAAGCAATTACCTTTTGGTCCAAGGTTTGTTGAGCCGGGCCAACTGACTTGCTAACAAGGAGAGTAATCATTTGCAGAATATCACTCCGCCAGCACTCCAATAGAAGACGCAGGAGGCGAACCCAAACAGGTACCCGCGTGGGAAGCTCCTCACCAACATTAAAACCCACACGCCAGGGTTGCATAAAAAGCCCGACTTGATTAAAAAAATAAGGCCCCCCTTCGAAGGCCTGATTCCTGTCAGTCATGCAAGAAAAAACAACTATAAAATAACTGTTTGCTGCGACCTTGATCTCCATATCTCCTCGAGGATTCCACACCTTCTGAGCCCAGGATTCCAAAACTGGCAGAGATAGCTGGATCGCCATAAATTTACAAACTAAGAGCATGTTTGCACTAGTATTCAACATCATCCGCTACAATTCTGTTTGAATCATCAAAACCGGGCGATCTTGACTTCATTCAAGACATCCATTTACTTTTCGGAGCCTGGCAAAACTCCTCTGCACGGACGAACCTTCATCATTTGAACAATTTTTAAGGCCCTCCATTACATTGGCATGCAGAGCACCGCAAGGATTTACCCTTTCCTTAAACTCCAACAGACACCGTTGAGCAAAAACCCACGCAGCCAAAGAAAAGCGATCTGCAACAAAGAAAAAACCCACCCCCCGTAGTCCTCAAACGCCCCCACCACAGAACATCCCCCAGCCGTCACCGATCTGCAAAGAAGTCTACGTATGCAAAAGGAAAAGCAGACATGCACGCAGCCTCACAGGCTGAGTGCAGTCTGTCCTGCGCCCAGGCTCATCGCCATCTTCCCTTTTTTCCATAGCTCTTATTAGTGTTTACCATTATCATTATAATTTATCGCCTTTGAGTTCTCAGGTTGGTTGGCTATAGTTTTTTGGGTTTTGAGGAAAGTTCAAAGACCATTCAGGTTATTATCCGAAGCTAGCTCTTTGTGATGTTAAAATAGCTCTAATCAGGTCACTATTATTGTCTTATCTTGTAAAAACTGTTGAGCTGAATAGACCACTATTAAAGCATACACTGAAATATTTCGAGGCCAAATGGTCTATGTTACTGCGTGCATTTTGTGGCAAGGCTATGAGGCCGAATAGTTTAGGTTTTTTTAGCATAAACTCTGTCAATACAATGGAAGTGTATAAAACCATAACCATACATTGTCTTTGTCTTGGCAAGTAAGTTATTGTGATAAAACTATTATAAATTTCGTTATGGGAATGATGTGGCAAAGCCGACAATGAACATATTGTTTAGGGATTTAACACTGATAATCGTATTGCTCTGTATTAAAGGCATGACATTGTCTAATAGAGTGTAAGATTGTATGTTCTGTTGGGTAATCATAATCTTACCTCCATGAAGATAATTCTACCAAACTATGTGAAGTCGACAAAATGAAATTCTACTATTCTAGTAATATATATTTTGGTGTATATATATAATATATAATATATAATATATAGATATATGTATATATGTATTTGCGTATGTATGTATGTATGTATTTGTGTATGTAGGTGTATGTATGTATTTGTGCATACATATATGTGTGTATGTATATGCATATATGGTTATAATGTTCAAACTATTTCTTATGTTAAGTTTGAGATTAATTTACATTTTGATAGTGGACCAAGTTTTCTTCATTGGAAATTATAATTTTAACCTTAATTACATTGAGTAAAAGAAAAAAACATTGAAAGGAATATACTATAGAACTATGAATTTATCCTTTAGCATCAATATTAATAGTTCTTTGTAAAGATTTAATGTCTTCTGATAACATCATCAATGATAAAATTTGATAATAATTTTGTGATTTTGAGAAGATAATATTCTATTTTTATTATATGGAATAATATCAGTTTTGAAAAGATGAATTTTTAGTAATGATAGAATGATTATGTACTATCTATTATTGATGCAGTAACTCAATGATGATTTGTAATTGATTTTTTGTACAACCATACATATGTAGCTATATATACACACACATACATAAGGGTGTAAATGTGTTTCCATCTGTTGAACGTAAGGTAATATGTATATGCTAAGTGATCTTGTAAACATGAGGCCTTCAATAAAGTGGAATGAAATACATTGTCAAATTGGAACTACCTATTAACTTTTTCCTTCTTTGGTATAAAAGTGAAAACCTATTATTGATAACCAGTTTGAGAAAGATGTGTGTGAACATACAACACATGTATTTAGTCATGAAACATGTTTATTTATCAAATAAAATATTTGGCCATAGTAATGTAAAATCACTACAAGTGCATTGTCAATTCACTATGACTAAAGTTGCAAATGTATCAAATGTATCATACTTAGCTAGAGGGTGTCTAGAGTTGTATGATAGATTATTTATATATTAGTACACAACACAAGTTCTCAGATGGCATGGTGATCTATGGAGTTCCTTGGATCCTCTACTCTCGTGAAGGGTAGGGCCACTTCAAGTAGGAAGGTGTGCAAGAGACCATTGGTTTGTGGTTGGAGGAAAAGTGCTCAAGTGATTTTCTTCCTCTTGGAGTTGAGATGTCAAAGACTTGGTTTATCAGAGACAAAACTATTGATTTCACTTGATCTTGAACTATTAATTCAAAATATTTCACTTCTTGTTTGTATGTGATGATTGATGTAGGTTAAAATATTTACTACGGTGATGAATTATTTGAAATGTAAAAATGTGCTTATATTCAAAAGAGATCTTGCATGATCTTATGTTTTCATAACAAGAAAAGTTGAATAAATTTTCTATCCTTGAAAGTTCTATGAATTCTATGATTAAGATTGTATTGTTTTTTTACCTTTTAAGTGCAAAAGATAAAAATTGTACAAGTGGTATTAATTATAAAAAGAATAGTAGTGTTTTGGATGAATGGGTCTATCAGTTTGTTACATTTAATCACATTAATTAGATTTTTACACTTTATGTTTATACTATTATTGTGTTTATTCACTAATTTTTCCAACACTATTAACGTTATAGTAGATTTATTCATTGGTTTCTTCAACACTACTAACATTATAGTAGGTTGATTGTTGATGAGCACTGAGTTTGTTTGCTTGCTCAATCTCTCCTCTCTTCTTATGTGGTTGAGAATTTTTTTAAAAAAGAAGTCCTATAAACTTCTAGAAAAATGTCTTTCTCATTAACTTAAATAGACTTACAAATTATACATTTTGAAATTACTTTATAAGACTTAAAAATCTTCATAACATGTAATGTAATAAATAAAAACCATTATAGAGTTTCAACTTCAAATGCCAGGTTATATTGTCTTGACATGTTTACAAGCTAATGCTTGGTCCTCATACTCAACCTATTTTTTCTTTATTGTTTTGTCTTCTTACTTTATAAAACTCAAATAGTCAAAAAAAAGTTTTTTATTTCGGGAGTCAAATCTCCAAACAAACAACCAATTCTCTCAGTATTTAGTCTTAGAGGCTCCTACAAAAACATCATTCAATGTATTTTGTCAATCGTTCTTAAGCATCATCCACTTCAATAATTAAAAAAAAAGGACCAATAAAATAAGATTCTACTACTCACTTGACCATTAAAGTATGAAATATTTTGACTTGCAAGATGGATTGCATTGGGTACCACTTTGATTGAATCCGACTTGTTCAAAGAATTAGGTGGCGTAATCCAATGAAATTTTTGTGGACCACCCAACCTATGGAAATTCAATTGGGCATGTTGTGCGTCATACTTGGGAAATTCACTATTATAGCACCGACTTCTGTAGAAAATTTCCAACAATATCAATGCGAGAAAATACTGACTGGATTCTCTGGATTTTACAGGCTTAGAAAACCCAAAAACACAGCCGTAAGAAGGTGAACTTATGGCGGCGTCTACAATATGGTGTTTGTTTCTCAGAAAGTATCATGTGTAGAAATATTAAACTTATGTTAATCTCTACTAGTTGCTTATCCTCCAATTCAGAGCTTTGATGAGTCTCTGCCATAGATCTATCCACAATAGGCAGTGTGCAGATTTTATATATCCAGATCAGTTACTGTTTAAGAAAGAACAAGTTATGAAATTATTTATTCAAGTGAAGGATTTCTGGATTGAATTGCCTACAATTAATCATTTTTAAACGTTCATTAAAGATAAATCATTATATTATTTCAACTAAATTATCATATATAAATAGTAAAAAGATAATGGCATGTTCTTCATAAATTAATTTATACATATGTATCTATAATTTAATTTATGAAGAACAAGCCATTATCTTATTTGACTGAAATTAATTATTTAAATTGCATAAAGGTTATATTACATCTTACTTTTTTTGTTTTGGGTTTAAAAACATCTTAATATGTGAAGAACAAACCATTATCTTATTTGATTGAAACTAGTCATCTAAGTTGCATAGAGTCTAGAATACATCCCACTTTTTTCTTTTGGGTCTAAAATCATCTTGGAGATCAAGTGTATCACATTTAATTTGTATAAATTGTCTTTTATAAAATTTATAGGTAAAACAATTTTAAAGAAATAAATTTATCTCTATATGACAATAGTCCACCAAAAATTTAGAAAGCATGGGTACAAGCACACTATTTAACCAAAATAATTTTATTTTGGTGAAGTTAAATTGGTTAATGTTCGTAGACAAGTGAGAGCCTTTCTTGGGTGTGAATGTTTTCCAATATCTATATAAACATTCATTAAGATCAACTTCCAAAAATAAAACAAAAATTAGTAAAATTATCATTTTCTTCATTTTGCATTATATCACATATTTCACGTGAGCTTTTTCTCTTTCTTGAAATTAGAATTGGAATTCATCTTGTATTTGGAGATTTTATTAATGATTAAATAGGCCTACTGGTTGTGGTGGAGCTATTGCTTGGGATAGAGGGAAAAATTTCACACTTCCTTTTGGGTTTGAAAACCACATCTCCACTTCCTAGAACATAATTTTAATTTCAAGGCCAAGGTCGTCATCGTGAAATTAAAACCTTCTTATTCATAGACCGTGGAGGATTTAAATTTAACTCTACAAGAGTGGGTTTTCTCTCCTACTCTTCAAGATCAACTTAGACTTAGGATGGTGTTCCTAGAGGTTTGATAAATAAAATGGGTAACCAAAATGGTGATAGCTAAACCCTATATATTGTCTTGAATCCAAATATTGTCACTAAGACAAGAAAAACTAGTTATATTAACACCTCTATATAATTTATTTGGTTTTGCAAGCATGATTTACTTGAAATAAGTTCTTTTACGGCTCCCTTAAGATTGATTCCCTAGCTAAAATACAAGATCATGAATGCATAACACTTAGTTTATTTCTAAAATATTGAACAATAGTTTTTATTTTATTTTTAAAATGTGAAATTGGTCAAATGGATCCAAAACCGATGCCTATCCAATTGAGATACAAAGCCACAAATAGTAAGAAGGAAAATAATCAATAGAAATATTGAAAGACTAATCTAGGCATATATTGCATCACATTATAGATATTATACACAAAACATACTTAATAATCCAAAATCAAGCTACATAAATCTAAATGAAGAGAACAAATTATTATTACAATGTTTTTTATATTTTAAAATATTATGTATCACATTATCAACTACTCAATACAATCATGTCAATTAATTATGACAGAGAATTTTTTTGGAGAAGATAGTAAGTTAGAGAGGGAAAAGAGTAGAATAGTGGATAAGAACTACTCCCAAAGAAAGGGGGTTGATATTAATGAAATCTTATCTATTATTTTTCAATTATCTTCTATAATATTCTTACTTTTTATTGCTACTAATTATGATTTTCAAGTAGAGTAAATGGATACTAAAATTATTAAAAATAGACATGTTTTTCAAGTAAAAGGGAAATAAGTTTTATTTTGTAGGTTAAAATGATCAAATTGTATGGTTTGAAGTGATTGCTTGGAGTTGTTATCAAAAATTTTATGCTTTTGCATTGAATTTGAGCTTTTTTAGAAATGAAAAAGATCACTATGTTTATCTTAAATGTGTTGATTATTAGATTCTAATCATTATATATCTATATTGATGACACTTATTTATTGGTAACAAAAAAGTGATGATTAGGGAGATTAAAACTTGAATTATAGTATATTTGATATAAAGGATTTAAGAGTAACAAAAAATATTTTGGGAATGGAGATTAGTAAGGATCGTGTTCATGGAAAGATTTAGCTAAGTTAGAATAAGCATGTTGAAACTATTTTATAGTGGTTTATTGTGCAACATTGTAAACCAGTGAGTATTCCTTTATCTATAGGTAGTGTACTAAGTTTTCACTAGATATGTCTCCTAAGTTAGATGATGATTTTGAACATATGTATAGTGTGTCTTATGTTGTTATTTTTGGTAGCTTGATGTGTGTAATGGTTTGTATTGGACTAGTTATTACTTGAGCAATGGGAGTTCTTAGTACGTTTATGCCTAACCTCATTAAAGAGCATTAGACATGTGTTAAGATTGTATTTAGATATTTGTGAGAAACTTATTATTATTTCTTATATTATCATGGTTGTAATGATATAGGAAAAATGATAGACATAAAGAACTTTGTTGATATAGATCGGGTAGATAACTTGGATAGTAGAAGATCCACTAGTGGCTACATGTTTTATCTATTTTCAAGTATTGTTAGTTGGATGAGCAAAAAGAAGGTAAGGACCCGTGATGATGTGGACTCGAACAAAATACGTGTGGAACCCGGGGAAAGAAAAATCCGGAGATTAACCCCGCAGCATCTCCCAGAAAAAAAAAAAAAACCACTAGTACCGAGGTACAAACCCTACTTCTCTCTGCTCGGGGTAAAACCTAATGGAAAATCTTCTTTCCCTCCAGTGCAAAACATTTCGTCTCCTGTAGGAGGTAAGTTTGCTATCTCTATTCCAGATCTGCTCATTGACCATAATATAGCTCTTATGGAACGGAACTTTGGTAGGAAAGTTTATGGGCCCTAGACCAAATATTGAGGTGGTCAGGGAGTTTGTTAAAAATAAATGGAGAACTAGTGGGAAAGTTTCTGTCGCCGCTCTTCCAAAGGGTTTTTTCGCGTTTGATTTTACTTGCAGAGAGGACATCATGGCAGTTAGAAGTGGTGGTCCCTGGGTAATAGGGAAATCATCCCTGGCCCTAAAGAAGTGGTCCTCCAACTTAGATCTATCGGATTCCATCTTTGAGAATGTCCCAGTTTGGGTTAGACTTCCAGGTCTGCCCCTGGAGTATTGGAGTGAAGACATCTTTCATGGTATTGCTAGCTCCTTTAGGGAGCTCCTCTCTATTGATTCAATGACAGCAGCTAGAAAGAGAATGGTCTTTGCAAGGATATGTGTGGGAGTCTCCCAGGAAACAGATCTTCCATCTTCGATTGAGATTCAATCTAAACTGGGTTCCTGGGTGCAGAATATTGAGTTTGAAACCATTCCATTTTCTTGCTTCAAGTGCAGGAAATCTGGTCACTGGGCAAAAAAATGCCCCCTAAATGCCACTTCAGAGAAAGAAAAACCAGCTGGACCTGAAAAAAAGGCGTGGAAAAAAAGAGTGATTCAGGAGGAGAAAGGAAGGAAAACAACGAGCAGGTATTGGAAAATATGGCGTCTGATACTCAGAGAGTCTCTCCAGAGATTGAAGTGGTTATGGAGTCTAAAGGTGAGATCCCTTTTGATCATCATTACTTGAATCTTGTTAATACGTCCCCATCTAAGGAAAGGGAGCCCGATGAAGACACCTTAGTTGGGGAAGGAAATCTGAACCTTTACACCTCCTTATCCCAAATGACAATCCCTTTTGATAGAAATGAAGTATTACTGGGTCTGGAGGATATCCCTAATGAGGGCTTGTCCTTGGAACTGAATATTCCTTTTCCCTCCCAATCTCTTGATAATCTTCCCCCTCAGGGAGTAGCGTATGTGACGGATCCTAACTCCCCAGAAAGGGTTTTGGAATCCCTTGAAAATATGAATCACTCAGCAGATCTGTCCAGTAATATCTTGTCTGCTCAAAAGAATGGTAACATGGACACCCTACCTTGGGAACAAAGGATACCTACTGATAAAGACTGGGAGTCAAGTAGAGAGACGGATAGCCAAGAAGAGACTGATAAAGAGGAGAATATATCAAAGAAGAAAAAAGAAAAAAATACTCAGGGGAAGACCCCAAGTGGCATTTCAACCAGATCAAGAGTCAAGGCAGATTGTGGAGCAGTAAAGAACTGAAGAGGTAAAAAGTCTTTGAAAAAGAAAAGAGAGTTGAATAGTTTTCAGGATATTGCGGGTGGCTCTCAAAAAACCATCTCAGAATGCCTTAATTCCCTTGGTATCTAATGAAGATTATTTCTTGGAACATAAGGGGACTCAATAGCCCCCACAAGCAGGATGTTCTTCACAATTTTGTTAGAGATCACAAACCGGATATTCTCTTAATTCAAGAAACTAAAATGCCAAAGGAGAAAATTGAAAAGTTGAAACTTTTCCAATATTACAGTAACCAGGGTAATAATTCAAGTGGAGCTTCTGGAGGTATTGTGTATTTTTGGAATAGCCATACTATCAGAGGTGATCTGATCTTGGAAGGTACGAATCATATTTCCACTAGATTTACTCATATAAGAGATAACATCAGTTGGATTCAATTGAACATTTATGCTCCTAATGGAAAAGGCATGAGAAAATCTTTTTGGTTAGAATTAGCTTCCTTTAGGAGGATTTTTGACAGAGAAGCTTGGATTGTTATAGGGGACTTCAACACTCCCCTAATGAATGGAGAAAAATTTAGGGGATCCTAGATCAATCTAGAAAGCAAAGAGGATCTGCATAATTTCATTGATAATCATGGATTGATTGATATGGATCTCCAAGGAGCCTCCTTTACCTAGTATAACCATAGAAAGGGGTCGAATCTCATACAGGTCTGATTAGATAGATCTTTAATTTCCAATCAATGGTACTTTGACTATTACTGTTCCCTTAGAGCTCTTACTAGAATAGGTTCTGATCATTTTCCTATCAGTTTCATTGCGGACCCAATAAAAAAGAAGAGGAACACTCCTTTCATATTTGAAAAAATGTGGATCTCTCATCCTGCTCTAAAAGAGGAAATAAGGAAATGGTGGAATATAAGAATTCAAGGAACTGTTATGTTCAGAGTTGCTAAAAAGTTAAGGGAAGTGAAATGCAATCTAAAAAATTGGAAAAAGGAATCTTTTGGGAACATCTTTAGGATTAAGTCTGATCTTCAGATGGAATTGGGAGAAGTTCAATTTAAAATTTAGAAGGAGGGCTCTTTGAATGATACCAAGGAAAGAGAGAATGACATCCTCACGAAGATGCATGACATAATTGGAAAGGAAGAGGAGTTATGGAGACAAAGATCTAGAGCTCTTTGGTTATCTGCAGGAGACAGAAACAACAGGTACTTTCATCTTTCAGCTTCAAAACACAGAGAGCTGTAAATAGAATATCTCATATAGAAGTGAATGGAACCAGGTATGAGGAGGAGGACATTAGGAAGCAGGCAGGTTCCTTCTTTAAACACATTCTTTTGGCCAGTGAGGAAATAAACCATAATGAGCAGGATCAGTTAGTGGAAGCTATACCAAGAATTATCAACTAGGAAAATAACTCTTTTTTGACTTCTATCCCCACCAACGAGGAAGTCAAGCAGGCTGTCTTCTCCTTTGAAGGGAGTAAAGCTCCGGGGCCTGATGGTTTCCCTTTATTTTTCTTTCAATGGCTATGTGAGATTGTTGAAGAAGATGTGGTAAATGTTGTTAAAGAATTTTTTGGCTCCAGAAATCTTCTAAAAGAATTAAATACTACCTTCTTGGTTCTTATCCCCAAGAAACCTGGAGCTAATAATTTTGAGGCTTTTAGGCCTATAAGCCTCTATAATTCCTTATATAAAATCATATCCAAGGTCTTAACTTCAAGACTCTTAACTCTTTTTCCTTCCTTGATTTCTCCTCAACAGAACAGCTTTGTCCCTGGTAGACAAATTCTTGACTCTATTGCTTTATCGCTCAAGTGAGAAGGGTATGTGCAAGATCATGATGGGCCAAAAAGTGGCAATATGATGGCCCATGTGGCTGACGACTTTTTTTTACCCAAAATTGTTGAAATGAAATGGGTTTTTAAAGGAGATTCTCATCTTTCCACCTATATAAATTATTCTTTACTTGGAATTTAATAAATGTAATAATTATTTATTTTCATTTGAATTACAACAAAAGTCCCCATTGATAGGTCATTGAAAACATCTATAGCTTTCAAACAAGATATCACATTTTTTGAATCTAAAAAATAATGTGTCACATTCTATGCTTCGCGATACTATAGGAATAAAAAAGAAATAAATTTCATGAAGTTTTGAACAAGTTACAGGAAAGCTAGACATACCGAAGCTTTTATTTTTTAAAAGTTGTAATAAAAAAATTTACAATTAATTATTTATTTGGAAAAAAAAATTACAAAAAAAATATGCATCACATTGGGACATGAGTCCTCTACTTATATTCAGTAAAAATCTTATAAAAAAAAAAAAAGTATCATTTTATTGTGGTTAGGTGGTAGACGACACCTACTTCTTATTTTTTCCCCGAATTAAGTACTACCGTGATTGAAATTTGAAATTTTCACTCAAACGCATTTTTTTTTTTTTTAAAAAAACATAGTAGTTTGAAACTAAACTCAATTTTCTACAAATTCTATTTTTTTTCATATTTTTGAAATAATATAGATAACTTATTCAAATTCTGATTTCAAGTTGCTTAACCTCATGATCCCACATACCCAAATATTCACAATTTAGTTCATGGTCGAAGACCGGCTTTTATTAAAGCTCGACATTTCAAAAGCTTATGATAGAGTTGACTGGACTTTCTTATTTAAAATTTTAAAGGCTTTTGGTTTTTGCAACAGGGTCATCCAAATGGTTGAACAACTTGTGTCCACAGCTTCCATATCGATTATGGTCAACGGATCCCCCTCCTTGTTTTTCCAGAGCACTAGAGGTCTAAGGCAGGGTGATCCTATCTCTCCTATTTTATTCACTATTATGGCTGAAAGTTTAGGCAGGAATCTGAAAAATTTGGTTGACTTCAAATTTCTTTCTGGTCTTAAACCTTCTTCGGGCAATCTGGTGTGTTCCCATCAACAATTTGTTGATAACACTATGCTTATGGGTAAAGCCACAGTGGCTGAAGGTAGAACTATAAAACAATTCCTTGACAAGTATGGGAGAGTGTCTGGACAGCTGATCAATAATAAAAAAAGCTCGCTGTTCTTCTTCAACACTCCGGATCATAGACAGGCTAAAATTGCTAGAATCCTGGGTTGCAGAGTGGACTCCATTCCTACCACCTACCTTGGTCTACCCTTAAGTTTGAAACCTCCAGAGTCATTCTGGCTCTCATTGGTTGAAAGATTTAGCAAAAAGCTCGCGGGCTGGAAAGGAGCCCTGCTAAGTCAAGCCGGAAAACTTCAGCTTCTCAGAGCTTCTCTCCAGAATTTGCCAATCTATGCCCTTAGTCTTTTTAAGATTCCAGCTAAATTTGCTGACGCCATTGAAAAAATCCAAAAAAGATTTCTTTGGTCGGGTGTTGAGGAAAAAAAAAGACTTCCCTTAATTGGCTGGAATATGGTTTGTAGACCTAAAAAGGCTGGAGGTCTAGGTTTAAGAAGAATCAGAATAGTTAACAAAATTCTCCTTGCTAAACAAATTTGGAGAATCTCCTCTTCTTCTGGGGAGTGGATTGATATCCTGGCTAGCAAATACTTAGAAAACAACTGCTCTTCCATAATTAAGAAGGACATTCACCTTCTTCCCAGAGGGTCAACTTGCTGGAATAATATAATCAACGGTAAAAGGATTGTGGATGATGGTATTGGTTGGCAAGTTAGAAATGGTCATCATACTAGATTTTGGGAGGACAAGTGGCTTTTAAAGGAACCCATTATAAAAATCAATTCCTTCAGCGAATGGGCAGATACCTGCAAGGAATGGTTTGGAAATTATGTGAAAGATTACAGAGTGAATGGCAAGTGGGTGGACTTGTGCAGTGTTAGTCAGGCTTTGGCTCCTATCTAGTTGTCTCTGTTGGCTATTAGACTTAATTCTGAGCAGCTGGATGACCGAGTGGTTTGGTATGATGATCCCTCTAGCAATTTTTCTGTGTCCTCTACTTTTGCCAGAATTACTTCTTCTCTAGATCGTCCTCCCTTCTAGGCTAAAGCTTGTTCTAAACTTTTGATACCTAAAATCAATATATTCTTCAGGATCCTTCTCTAAAATAAAGTACTTACGATTGATAACTTGTGTAAATGCGGATTTCAAATTCCTAATAGATGTTCTCTTTGTAAGATGGAAGTTGAATCTGTGTGTCACTTATTCCTCCATTGTTCTTTTGCTGCTTTTATCTGGGGAAAAATCATCAGGTTATGGAACAACCCATGGGTCTTCCCTTCGTCCATTGAATATTTCTTCTCTCAATGGAAAGCTCCGACAAAAAATCCCATGCTTAGATCTTTTTGGGATCTAATATTCCCTCATGTTGCTTGGGGTCTCTGGAAAGAACGCAACAACAGAATTTATAGAGGCAAAGAAGCCGCTGAAGACATTGTCTTTGATAAAATTGTCAGATTTCTGAAGGAAATTTTTAATACTTTGGTTCAGAAGAACAGCTTGTCCTTGAAAGCTGAGCAGTCGCTATATGACCTAATTGTTGCAAAGGAGTGGAACATAAATCTTGTCCTGTCTAGAACCAGTATGACAGCCAAGAAGGACAGAGAGGGTGTTTGCTGGTCTTTCCCGCCTAACGGTTGGATCAAAGCTAATTTTGATGGTGCGGCTAAAGGTAATTCGGGGGCGGCGAGTTATGGTGGAGTCATAAGGGACTCCTTTGGAAATTTCATGGGAGTGACGGCTTCTCCTCTTGAATCCCAAACCAACCATTTGGCGGAGGCTGCTGGAGCTTTTCATATCATAAATTTAGCTCAAAGTCTTAACATTAAACATCTGTGGCTTGAAGGAGACTCCAAAAACATAATTGACTGCCTTAAGGAAAAGTCTCCCCCCTCGTGGACCATCAAGTCATGGATTGAAGAAGCAAAGCTGACTTTGGCTAAATTTGAGAAAGTTAAAATATCACATGCTTATAGAGAAGCCAATGCCGTTGCGGATTTTTTCGCCAACGAAGGAGTTAAGAGTAAAGAGGTGCATACTTGGCTAAATACAAATGATCTAAACTCTAATGTTTGTGCCCTAATAAATTATGATAAATCACATGGAAAAGCTACATGTTATCCCTTTAATGAAGACAGATAAGACCTTTCACATCACAATCATTAGATTATATGGGACCGATCCCAGTGACTTAATTTGCAAGAAAGGCCTGCACGCTTTGTGGGTGCTAAGTTGTGGCAGGGCCAATTTTAGTAAAGCTTTCGTCTGGGTCTACCCCACTGTGTCGGCTGAGATGGGAGGAGACATAAAGCGTATTGAGCCAGACAGCTATGAAACTCATTAGAAAAATGCCAAGGCCTGGGAAAAAGTTAAAAGTGGTGGGCTGCCTCCTTTTTTGGAGAAGCTTCATGGCTCTAGCCAGGAGGCTACGGACCTCTTTGTTAAAAATTGGAATAAAGACAATTTGACCCTGTTTGGCAAGAATTTTGAGCTCAGTGAAAATTTAATCGCTGAAGTTACAGGTTTATCTACTAAAGGGAAGAAGTTTTTCAGGGACAGGGCTTTTTCTGATGAAGTCGTGATTAGATTTCC